>BKZX01033382.1:173-56316 GCA_014362285.1 Fagus crenata
TATGATTAAAAAATTAAGCCAGTTAAGGATAAGCACCTGGCACTCCACTAGAAGTGAGACCAAGTTTGCACTGTTACACACCTTTATATTATTACAATAATTTTATACTTTCCAAGGAATTTCCGTGGAGATCAAAACCCGTCTTAAATGTTTCTAATTTCTCTCATACTCTAAACTGATTGAGGGTAATTTGATGAGATGTGTGTAGAAATAGAGACTGCTATTTTGTTTGATTATACCGAGGGTTCGGGGAAGGGAACAGAATTGGTGTTCCGGGATATTTTCGGTGTTTGAGTACACTTTAAATATCTAAATCTTTTATTATAATTTCCCACATGTTTATCTCAAAAAATAAAATAATATGAGATGGGTTCAAGTTACAATCCGGTGTAACTCTTTTTGAATTATACTTTTTCTAAACCATTGATTTTTAAGAGACCCTACAATTTAAAAGATATCATTATTCATATTTATTACAATACACCTAGGATGAAGGCCTGGAAAAAGTGTCAAGAGGCTAACATTTGCAATTAGATTAAAATCCCATGATAAAAGCCTCAAACACCGAGAATGCCCGCCTATGTCTTACACAAAACCCATCAGAAATAACAACTTTTTCAGGTTGATAGTCCATTTTTTCACTTGTTGTGAACATGGTCTGATGCAAAGATAGCCTTCAAAATATACAAGAAGTCATGTTTGTATCCTTCGGCGTGGAAATACTGATTTGGAATGATCTTTGTGTACAGATAGAATGCCACACTTGCTATACCAGGCCCAGCCCAAAACACCCAATGCCCAGTCCAGAGGTGGCCCCCTCGAACAATTGCTGGGCCCAAACACCTAGCTGGGTTCATACCTGCCCCAGCATAACCCTTAGCTGCTGTTAAGGTCGTTGAAATAAACACAAGGAGGCCCACCACTATTCCAATGATAGAGAGAACCGCAATTCGGCCCAGGGCCTTGGCTTGGCGAAGATCAAAAGCTATCCATATTGAAGCAAAAAGAAGCACAAATGTACATATTATCTCAAGCCAAAGGGCCTGGCTTGTTCCTAGACCAAACATAATGGGCCCATTTGGGCCTGGTACAATGACATTGAGTGTGCAACCCCCAAGGGAAAATGCTTCTTCTATGGTGCTATTTACCACGGCTTTAAGCGCTAGTGCACCTAGCACTGCACCGATACATTGTGCCAAAATGTATATGACAGCCCTTGAGATGGAAATTAGGCCGACAAGCGCAGCAGCTAAGGTGATGGCGGGGTTGATGTGGCCTCCAGAAATTGGATTGATGGCAAGGAGGACAATTGTGGTAGTGACAGCGATAAGGAATGACATTATAAGTTTTGGTGTTTTGGTTTGAGTCTCATAGGTGGAGATGACTATGGTGTCAAGTGCAAAAACAAACACTGCTGTGCCAATGAGCTCTGCCATAGATGCTCGCCACACCTAGAAATTCAACATTAATTTGTTAGTAAGAAATAATGAGTATGCTAAGCTTGTCACTTGCCATTTGCCAACATTAATTTGTTAATGCGAATGAGTGACTATGCTAAGGTTGTCACTTGCCACAATACAAGTTAAGGAATGTGAAGTATGGTAGCTTCCACACTCAATGGAGGTTGGGCCAGACCAACCCAAGTCACCCAAGCTTCCAACCCTATCCTATATATGTCTTGGCAGGTTGGGTTCATTAGGCCTTATAAACCTAAGCTTAATGTTAAAGTCAAATGGGACTAACTTAATCTCAAAATATGCTTTGAAAGATGAGGGATGTTCATGAATTATAAATTGCACAACATAATAAAACTTGGTCAATGTGAGACTAGACTCTCTCTTTAATACCTAAGTTGAGGTTTTCATACATGATGTCTTAGTTTATAACTGTCTATCTAAGTTTGCACTAATCTTTCTTTCTTTAAATATACATCCCTCCTTGTAAATTCAAAAATTAGCTTAAGTTTTCCATATGTTACATAGTTTGTATACACTTTAGTCGAATTAGGTATTGATATAGATGAAACTAGTAATGATATTGTTAAATAATTTAAAATGCTTAAAATGTCTTTAATTTTGTTAGGTTGAATTGCATATTTGGTTATCTAACCTTTGACTTTTCTTTCAAAATCGTGATTATACTTTAAAAACATTTCAGTTCAGGGCTTATACTTTCAAAATTATTTTAGAAATGTTCTTTATCAACATTTAATAGATGAAAAATGTTGACTTAACAACAAAATTTATACCATGCCATAAGCTTTACGTCATCAAAGTGACTTTGGTTTCATAATTCCGTTTGTTGCCATCCATCAAATAATAAGAATGACCTTTTTAAAACACTTTAAAGTATAAATACAATTTTGAAACGAAAGACAAAGGTTGATAACCAAATTTGTAGTTTTACCATACAGATATTATAAGATTTTTATAAATATCTTTTCTGTTCCAAAACTCTCAAAACTGGTCCTTCTACCCTTCCTACACAAGTTATATTTTTAATTTTTAATTTTTTTCCTTAAAAAAAAGTGTAATCCTATGTTTCTGTAAACAATGATAAGGGTAGAATTGTTAATCCAGAGCAACCAAAGAACAAAAATACAAAAATCATGGTAACCTTCAAAGAGAAGAAGTCCTCCAAGCCCAACATCTCACTCAATTTAGTAGTATTGCGCTTCCCTTCCTCAACTTTCCATTGCTGTGACCTGCAAAAAGATTAGAAGAAATAAGTTGGACAATATATATATCACCCTGAGTTAATTCATTTACCCATAGCATTTAGAAACACAAAAAGAATCATAAGAAATGTGGTGCTTGCATTGGTGTGGCGGAGCAAGGTTGGACTTTGTTCCCACCATAGACACTTTCCTCATCTTCAACTGCAGGTACATTTTCAGCCATCTTGAGCTGCCAAATACTTTAGCTTTCTTGGTCACCAACGTATTCTATATATAATTAGTAATGAGATGTAGGACTTAGTGTTTTACAGATGATGTGTGTCAATAGTCTTGACTTTAATTTCACCTGTTTTTTCTTGAACTACATTATCGGCTACTGCTCTTATTTAATTATGCGACGACCAATGTCACTTCTTCTAATTCAATCTAGAATGAAATTATACAAACCTATTGATACTAATTTTAAATATCCAATATTCATAATATAGTTGTCTTCTAGTAATATAATATGCCAATCAATGAAGATTCTAAAAAAAAAAAAAGTTGATATCTTTTGTAATCGACATATCACATCTATCTTGCATACATATAAGTTCACTACTGTAGTCTCACATGTAATGTTCCTAAGTTAAATTGACTTGCACTGCACTTACACAATATAATTTGGCATATATGAGATGAATATGATAGCTTCATAGGGCAGAGGTCTAGCTTTCCTGAAAATGTGATATTATGAAATTATTGCGTACTTTGTTTCTACCGATTTCTTTTACTTCAATAAGTTTAGAGTGATTTAAAAAAACAAAATCACGATTATTTTTCTAACTGATGAAGGAGCACGTTGTAATTGGTGTGAAATAAAAACAAAAAGTATTAATGATAAGCTCATATAAAAGTGATATTACACAAATTATAACTTACCATCTTTAAAATAAAAATAAAAAGTTATGAAGTTTTTTGTACCACAAATATTGCTCTTTTATGTTTGTATTCTTGATATTAGTAGGTCATATATGTCTTAAAATTTCAAATCATATATACATATATTTTTTAGTTACGATAGCATTTGAATCTATGGCTTCCGCTCTATGATGATTACTTTTAGTTTTACCATCTAACCAAGACACCAATTGATTTTCGGTGTAGGCAGGATTCGAATCCAGGTCCCTTATTTGAGACTTTACAAGTTGAGATAATTGAAATCCACAAATTTCAAATCATATTAATTAAGTTAAAAATAACATAGTAAACACCATAATACAAGAATTGCGGTTTGTAAGTGTTAGAGATATTGTAGTCCAAGAAGCTCAAACATATTGTAAGACCACATGTGCTAGCATCTAGAACCACCTTGTGACCATGATTAGTCCTAAGCCTTTTGACAGTAGATACGCCCTATGGACCACATGTCACATAACCGCTAGTAATGATGTCCACACACAATGGCATCTATTGGCGCAATTTTTAGCAAGTGTACGTTGTCAGCCATCATCATCAATTGTGATCATTCGTTATTGTCAACATCTGTCTTGGGTGCTTCTAGAATGTTTACGACTTTCAAGACCTTACAAACTCAAGATTCCACCTTAATGTATTAGAGGGGAGTGTTAGAGATATTACGATCCAAAAGGTCCAAACATATTGTAGCCTAGGCTACATACTTGTAGAATAAGCAAACGGTGGGTTTGTCTAATGTTAGCCTAGGGTTCTCTACTATATAAGCCCTACACTTTTGAATAACAAAAATGTAGCCATCAAAGGAAACTTTGTTTTGAATAATAAAGATATAGCTATCAAAGCATATTAGGGTTTGTCTAGTGTTAGCCTAGGCCTATGTACTTATTGAATAAGTATATTAGGGTTTGTCTAATGTTAGCCGCAAGGTTGAATTTTGTTAAATTCGTACTTCTGCTTTTTCTCTTTTCTCTCTTTCTAGTCACTCAACAACTTTTTGTTGGTGGAAAGGAAATTAAATTAAAGCAGAATTAAGTACAAAATATTATAAGATAGGAATCTCCTCAAGGGTGTACCAAGAATTGGCTTACTTTAACACTGTGCAATTAAAGTACATCTTTATCAAATGCTTGGATAAAGTGTGACTTTTTATGTGATTGCTCCCGTGCACGGATCCCAGTAGGCCAAAGTCAACTCATGCATATATTGGCCTGAAAAGTTGGGAGAGTATAATAAATAGGGAGATAGTCCGTCAACTTCAGGCAACTAAATATCTGATGCATAGGAGTGTACCGAATTACCCATTACCCATGAAAGAGTGTTAGACAGTGACTTCACTCTGCTCAATTGCCCATTACCCATGAAAGAGTGTTAGACAGTGACTTCACTATGCCCAATTACCCATTACCAACGTCAAATGCATTTTTGTTCCTTATATTTTGAATGTGTTTTCATTTTGATTACTATCTTCTGTAACCTTTCATTTTAATTTTTGAGTTTTGGATGAAGGTTCATTTTAGTCCTTAACCTCTCTATTTTTCTATTTTTTTTTGAAATGTTCTTATCAAATATAACATATATCAAAAAAAAAAAAAAAAAACTAAAGATTAAAATAAAGACATTATAAAATATAAGAACCAAAATAAAAATACTCCCAAAATATAAGAACTAAAAATGTATCTTTACCCTAAAAGAAAGGTTCTTAAATATGGAAAACCTTTCTGAATTGGGAATAATTTAAAGGTAATTAATGAAATGGCTTAATTAAATGAAAGGTTCTTAAATATGGAAAAGCTTTCTGCGTTGACCAATAATAAATGTCTTGGCTTAAAACTTTGGTTGAATCACATGTGCTTGATATAAAAAACGTTTTTACTTCTTTTTCGTTCTCTAATTATTTCCAACTTATGCTGTTTCTACGAGCAATGTCATTCAAAATTAATTAATGCTATTCAGTGGTAAAGATGGGCTTAACCGCTTAAGTGTAATTATAAAATTTATTTATAATATTAATTAAATAATTATTTATTTATAATGTCATCGGTTCGACCACTGGTTTGATCCTGATCTATCCATAGAACCAATAATCACTCCCTTTTCCGGTACTTTGACTGGTCTGAATTTTAAATCCGTGATATTTTGGTCATTTAGTCAAAACTATGTTTGTTATTTTTAAGGTTTTGTGATTACTTTCGGTCCATTTAGTATACAAATTGTAATTATTCCTTTAAATATTATGAACCAACAAAACAAATGAATGTTATATTCTTGGAATCTCATTGAAATGTGACTAATGAACCAAACGTCATAATTTTATATTCCTATGATATGATTCCATAAAATCAAAGATTCCAAGAATCTAACATTGCAAAGGAATCTTACATCATGCAAACTAAAATGTCCCCTTAGCCACCTAAGATTTTGTACATTGGTATATGGAAACATGGGAAATGTGAAACAAATAAATCTTTCATCTTGTGCTTAATTAATGCATCACTTGTAACTCGAATTTGGGATCAAATGAGGATTTAAAATTCCACTATATACAAATTCTGAGTTTGGTGAAATTGATGTGCCTCCTTAGTGAAGTCTGATTAATTAGGATAGGAATGGCAACAAGTAGAGTTTAGGACAGAAAAGAAATTTCCAAATATAAATCCTCAAATTGTTTTATTTACTCAACCCTATTCAATTTTAAGAATTTCATCTCAAACTCTTTCAATTTATATTTGAAAAACCCAAACCCGCATGTTTATCTTACTATGTGTTAGCTCAATCGGGTTAGGCTGGGTTCACCAAAATTTGAACATTTAAAAAATTATTTTAAATTTAAAAATCAGTAAGCACTTTTACACTAAATAAGTCATTATTTATAGTATAATCCAAATATAAGCTTTATAAAGAGCTACTCGATTGTTATAATAATTTATAATGTTCAAACCATAAAAATGCAGTATAACATTTTTAATCGTTTTACACCACATAAATTGTTCAACAACATATCACTTCCATTTCCTTTTTCTAAGTCTTCTAACACAACATGATCAAGAAATTATATGAGAAATAGTAAATAGAAAACCCTTTCTTTTTTTTAGAGAGTGAAAGAGAGTCACACCAATCTTTGTTACGAAAACTCTAATTTGTGTATAAATAAAATTTATAATATGGGTATTTTAGTAATTTAAATGTATAATCAGGTTGAGTTTGGGTACCTTTATGTAAAACCCTAACCCTAACGAGTTTAGAAATTTGAACCCAAATCCACCCTAAATCCATTTAAAAAAATTTCAAACCATTATCATTAATGTTGAGTCGGGTTGGGTCGAAAACTCCTCAAAACCCAACCCATTGTCATCCCTAATTAGGAGAGCTTTAAGGTGGGTTGGACAAGGTGCTAGCTAGGTTGTTCTCAAAGGGGGCTTGGGTGTGAGTTTGAGGAGAAAATATATTGTAATAGAGAGGTTTGGAAGTTTTAGTGGTGTTGTTGGTCTAACCGACTTAGTGATCGCAGAGGACAGTGGATTAAGCAATTTTTTTATTTCTTGAGACTCCCATAAAAATAAATGAATAAAGGGAATTTATAATACCAATGTTATGTCTAAGCCGTGAAATTGTAATTGATGGATGTAAAATCTCATCATTTATAAAATTCTATAAAATTTTGTGGATTTAACAAATCTTTCATTCAAACACGGCATCAAAGTAGTCTAAAAGAAAATTCTTTGTTTGTGAAAAGAATTACATGTGAGGGTTGCATACTTGGCTTTGGGTGCTGAAAAGTTTAGCTTTGTGTTCCCAACTCCCAAGATTTCTTTAGTGATCAAATGGAAACTTAGGTTTAGGTCCTTGACTCTACCCCTTCTGTTTAAACTGACATTCCAACAACATTTTGCCTATATCACTTGCATGGATACCTATGTGCTGGCCTTGTGAATACGCACCATGCTAACCATTGATTTTAAAAGTGTGCTTAGGAGTGTTTGTATACCATAATGTTCTAATTTTTGAAAAGGTGACAGTACGAGGAGATGGATGATAAGTTTCAGACAAATATACCTTGGAATGCCAGGTATACAGATAATGGCAGCTGCAGTTTCATGTTTTTTATTGACCTTAAAATCACCTTCTTTTGCCACATGGTTGGAAACCAAAGTGTGAGCGGTCCTTTTTCATCTATTATTAAATTGGAGATTTTATATAAAATATAAGCAGCCTTCCAAGTTTGTTCTGTTTCTTAACAATGCATGAGCGGTCATAGAATCTTCTAAACTTGGTCTCCATGAACCTAGTCATCTGGTTTTGTCTGTTCATATAAATCCAGTTGAAATTTCCAATGATTCTTGTTTGATCCGAGTGTGTTATGGATGTGCCAAAATTTTGGTTTCTCCAGATTAATACAGAATATTTCTTCTTGTTGATAAAGTCAATGATGTCCTTTCTTGTCACATTCTACTATAACAACTTCCATCTTTACCAGCTTTTCTTCAGAGAAAGATGGCACTAACTCCTTCCCTTGTATGGTCTTTTGCACTGGTGTCAATAGTGTTAGTTGCTATATGCAGTTTATCAGGCATGATACTTTTCCTTTGTTGCTCCTTTTAATTCAGTATTTGGGAGAGAGAATTGTTTCTTACTCAATCAGATAATGTTTTCTCTGCTTTGCAGATTGCTATGATCCCTTGGATCCAAATGGAAACATTACAGTTACTTTCGACATTCACGAATGGACAACTGATGGTTATCTGTTTAGTACTTAGTACTATGTTTCTGCTCAGAAATCTTATATCAATTCTACTATTTTTTACACTTACCACAGTCCACTATTGCATATTAAACATACTAAAGAAGCATATGTGCATGTTTCAGAATATATATAGAGACTAAACCATGAACAAGTAGGATTCTCAGTGAGTGTTGTGTTCCATACCCTGAGAATGCCCCTCTCAACTATACACTCCATAACTTTATAATTCCAAAGTTGAAAGTAAAAAATTAAATAGGTAAAAAGAATTTATTCAAGAAGCTTTCCAGACTCTAGTGCATGACATCATTAAAGAAATATAGACTCCTTATTATTTGTATGTTCCAAACTTTAAAGACAGTTGCAGGTTTCTACATATTTTTTAGGAAGTCTATGTGCTATATATGCATCTATTAATATCTCTAATAACATGATTGTTCTTTGCAGGCAAGGGTTACTATCCAAAATTACTATCAGTATCGCCATGTGGACAAACCTGGGTGGAACATAGGGTGGTCATGGACCAACAATGAAGTAATTTGGTCAATGAGTGGTGCCTTTGCTACCCAGCAAGGAAATTGTGAAACCTTCAAGTCGACACCACATTGCTGCAAGAGAGATCCTGTCATAGCTGATCTCATGCCAGAGGCCTTACCACAAAACAGGTCAGAGGACTGCTGCCATGGTGGTCTTCTTTCTGCTTGGGCTATCGACCCTTCCCATTCATCCTCCTCCTTTGAAATTAAAGTTGGCTACTTGGTGGGAAATTTTTCTGCTTATAAGCCTCAAAATCTCACTTTAATAGCACCAGGTCCTGGTTACACTTGTGGTCCAATTTTGGACACTGATCCCACAGTTTCCTTAGATGTCGGTGGTAGAAGACAAATTCAGGTTTTAAGTAAGTCTTTATCCCAAATGCAACACTACTTGAAATAACATTACAAAATCACCACTCATTTGCCACAATTTAACCTGGTTTTATAAGTGTAGTAATCTGACATATGAGATATGGTATTCTGTTAATCTTAGATGATCTGAGAAACATCTTGTAACAATCATCTGCACAATTTTTTTCCCTGGATTAAACTATATATCACAATGAAATTTCAATCAGATTGGTTTTATGGTAATAACATAATGATTTTGAGAGAAAACCTTAGTCAACCAACTATTGGTCACACTTTGCATATTGATTTTGAAGTTAAACCAATCAAATTCTGAGTCTATGCTTGAATTTTGAACTTCAAGTATTTACAAGAAAAGACAAACAAAAGCCCAAGCCGACCTACCAAAATTGACTGCTAGACTGAACTAGGCTCAAAATAGCACTCTGTGAGTTTTGATTTCAAAAATTGTGAATCTTTCCAAATTAATATGTAGTAAACAAGGATAAAAAAGGCTGAAGACATAGGTCATGAATTTTAATAGAGCTTCATGTTGTTTTATGCATAGAAAAACTGAACCTTACATTAACGAAATTTGTTATACAAATATGAAGTTTTGTCCTCTTGAGAATTCATTTGTTTTCAGGATGATTGCATTGCATTCACTATGGACCAAATTCTAAAATATCATTTGTGTCTTGCAGAAACCTGGAAATCAACATGCACTTACTCAAGCTTTTTGGCTAACAAAAAACCAGTCTGCTGTGTGTCACTCTCAACATTTTACAACCCCAACATCACACCATGTCCTAAGTGCAGCTGTGGATGCTGAGATGCAGACAAAACAACAGCTTCATGCTTAAGGTGTGTCCTTATTATTGACTACACTCTTTAACTATGAAAGATGCAGCTTGTGGAATTTTGGCAGCAATGTGATCATATTTATCATCAAATTATTGTTGCAAGTTTACATGCCACTCATCTCTCCCTCTTTTTCTCTCTTTGCAATACCAGAGAAGTTTACCCCTCATCGATATCAGATTTTTCGAACAATCTTGACGAAGTCCAATGCACTGATCATATGTGCCCGGTTCGAGTTCATTGGCATGTTAAAAGCAATTACATGAGTTATTGGAGGGTAAAATTGACAATTTCTAATTACGACTACCAAAGTAACTTCTCAAACTGGAATATGGTGGTTCAGCATTCTGGTTTCAGCCAACCTGCAACAACATACAGCTTCAACAGTACAGTGCTCCCCACTGTTGGATTTCGAGGTACTTATAGCAGCATATTTAATTTCTCTCTACTATAGATAGTACTTATTCATTCCATAATGTCCAAATGCTCAACCACATTGCCTTTTTTTTTTTTAATTGTAGATTTTTTCAACTCAATAATGCGAAAGTGCCAACAATCAATGTCATAGTGTATCATCTTTCATCCTGTCATGAAAAGTTTCTGGACTTAATTGAACTCCATGCAATATGTCAAATTGTCAACATAATGTGACAAATCTTGTACATAATTATATGTTACATAGAATATTGTAATAGGTATCTGCACTATAATTCCCAAATGTTGAGTTGCAATATCTTCATCCCAAGCCAGGGAAAATGGGGAATTATAGAATATCATAGGCCTATAATTTTAACCCAACTAATTTCTAGTAAGAAGATGCCTTCACAGTTATATTGTAGATATGCTTTCTACTATTGTTTTCATTACAATGATAGATGTGATGTATATCTAAGTCATTGGAACACTTGCAGATGAGGTTGCTCTCTTTTGGGGGATAGAGTACTTCAATACCATCCTCTTGCATGCTGATGAGGATCAAGTGGGTTCATTGTCCTCAGAGATACTTTTCAACAAGGATACAGACTCATTCACATTAAGCAATGGATGGGCTTTCCCGCGAAGAATATATTTCAATGGTGAGAATTGTGAAATGCCTCTCCCAGACACTTTCCCAATGCTACCAAATGGTAGCTCCGGTTTAAAACCAAGTTACTGCAAAATCCTTCTTCTACTATTTTTTACTTTCATTACATTTGTCACTTGGTTTTGATGAATAAACCATCCACACTGATAACTTGCACTTTTTTTTTTTTTTTTTTTTTTTTTTTTTCTGGACTACTAAATGATTGATGATGTATTTTTTTGCTTCTAATGTACATGAAATTCAATGTATTTGTGAGGGTTTTCCCTGAGAGAGAGTATTTCATATACATCTATTTTCTTTTTGAAGAATTTCATAATTCATATTCTTGCCACAACTATAAGATGCAAGCAAACAATAAAACTTTAATTGATTGAAATTTGGAATAGAGTTTCATCAGTAATTGTGTTACTCTCATTGACATAAAGAGCATATCCTAGCAGAGAAAAAGACAAAGAAGAAAAGGATAACACACATGGATTTTTCATTTGACCCTCTGCTCAAGCCACATTGGGCATTGGAAAAATGAAACAACATCAACTATCTAATTTACTTTTCTTATTCAACAAAAAAATCTATAAATAATCATAAAGTTTCTTCTCACAAAAGCATTTGGAGTGAACTCATAGAGTTGTCCCACAATACACACACATACAAGATTCACACATAAATGCTGAGTGAAATTCTTATCGTCAGTAGGGAAAAATCTCTCTCTATCTTTCTTCTGTTTTATTTGATAAATAGTTATTATCTATATACTACAATCATTAGGCAATTATCTTCTTCATTTTTGTTTTTTTCATCGTTAGGGTTTACAAAGCAATACATAAAACAACAAGAAAAAAAAAAAAAAAAAGAAAAAAAAACAGAAATATAGGGGGGAAAAACACCATCCTAACCCACTTGAGTGTGTTTGGATGAGTTTATTTTTATTGGTTTATTTTGTTTGAAAAATAAAATTTATAAAAATATTTTGTTGTTTTAAAAAAAAAAAAAAAAAAAAAAAAAAAGTGAGATTTTAAAACTCAGACCTAACTAAATAAACAAAATAATAACTCAAAAAAATAAGCTTAACGAAACAAAAGGTTGTTGTAAGATACCATATAAGAGTATAAAATCAAATCTCCAAAATAGAACATATAAGAAACAACTCATTCCTAACCAGTGTGAACAAAAAAAATAATAATAATGAATACACACCAACAAAGGAGACACAATCTAGAGAGAGAGTTGTTTTCTCTCTTTAGTCATTACCACCCATTAAGCAATTCTAATGGTGCATGACCGCCAAGAGTCTCTTAACTCAATTGACACTTTCAAATATTTCCTATAGAGACATTCATGGTTCAAATATATCCCCCTCTACTAACTATCGAATTATCAAAAATAAAAAATAAAAATAGTGTACGATCAACTTTACCACATGTCAAAACACATTCGTAAAGGTCTTAATGACAAAATCACCCTTTAATTAATTAAAGATTTCTCTTTTTGTACAAATTTAAGTTATCCTATACCCATAGTCCTTTTTTTATAATAAAAAAGTGAGTTCGTTAGTGTGTTCACAGCTCTTAACTCACTTAAATCTTGAATCACATGACGTGAGACCATTTACGCAATTAACATCCCAAAGCTCGAACTATCAATCTCGGACTTACAAGATGGATAGTTGAAGGGCCACCATCACGGGTGGTAAGTATTCCTAAACCTTGATTAGTGGTTTGGTGGTGGGTAAAATATTTCCTATGAGTAGGTTTGGAATCAACGTTTATAAACTCATCTACACTTTTCTTTCTTTTTTTCTTTTTTTACTAAAACCTCATCTACTGGGTACTAGCTCCCTTGCTTTAAAATAATTAATTAGATAGAAACTATATGCATCTACATCTTTAGAATCGAAGTCTTCAACCAATACCTTGTCTACAGCGCACAAGGAAAATTTTGCCTTCCAACCTAATCATCTGGCTTAAATATCTTACGTCCTGTTTGTTTCAATTAAAAATAATTTGTTTTTCTAGATAACTTATCCATGTTCTTGTATTTGATTGTGATCCTGATAATGAATCAGAAATCATTTTTTTTTGTATTGCTTCCACAAAAAGTTATTAATATTTATTATAATTCAAATAATTATATTAACAAAAAATTTCAATAAAGAGCCTAAAAAAAAATTATCAAGTACTCTAGGGCACTCTAGTGAGAGCAAATGATCAAGCAAGAATGGGAAAATGTTTTCTGTTAACTTGAGTTTTTTATCTTATCATATAAATTGTAAAAAAAGAAAAATGTTTTTTTAATAAATGTTTTCGTGAAAACAAATTTTTTATCTTACCAAAAAATGTTATATTTGCTGGGTGGGTTAACACTATAAAACATGTGTTCATCAGTATCATCATTTTTTTTTTTTGATAAAAAAAATTGGGTAGGAGGGGGTAGGAGGGGGCGATCAGAGTGGCTTTCCTATTTGGACGTGACCATAGTAACACCCTACCCGTTAGGTCCAGAGAGAACTAGTGAGCCATAATTGTTATCCCAACCTCACGAGGGCACTAGCAGGTTTAGAGTGGGGATTATTAGGTTTAATCTCAAGCGCTTTTCATTGCGGGATTCAAACCTAGGACCTCCACATCCCAAACCACTTAAAATTATACTTTTTACTGCTAAACCACCACCCTCAGGGTGTGTTCATCAGTATCATCATTATTTCATCTTCCACTAAATTGTTTACGTGTTTACACAATTTTACTCTAAAACTATACAGACATGATAACGTGTCTATGTTTGATAGGCATTATGGCAGACCACATGGTATTGGTATTGGTGTCAGAATCAGAACAGTGATCGTTGTCTCATGTTCTAATAAGGTTCTTTCGTGATTGTCGATGAAACCTGAAGCATGCGCACAATTTTTATTTATTTTTTTTTTTTTCATGCGCACATGATATGATACAGGGCTTTGTTTTGTTTTTCTCTTTCATTCAAATCCATTATTTGGATATGCCATTGGGGATATGCTATTGCACTCGGTTTTGAGCTGTGACTGTGACCCACTGTTTCAACTTTCATGCCATTTTAACTGAAGTGGATAGGAAAGCCTGCTTCATGCTGGTACTAATAGTAATAGTGGCTCAATTATAATTTAGATCGTATTTGTAGAATTATACTATGAAAAATTATTAAGGTAACATAGCTAGTACTAGTAGAGATTAATATGAAAATATATTTAAAAGATATTTACAAGTTACAACTTATTCATGGACATGTGTCTTCTTTTAAAAATAAAAATAAAATAAATCATATGTAACTGAAAAAAATATTTCACCAATTACATAATGTCATGTCTTTTTTTGTTTATTTCTTTTATGCCCTTTTATAATTAGGTTATTTCGTTAAACTATAATAGAAATTTTGGTGAATCAAGCAAGACACACCATTTCACTTTTACTTTTTTGAAAAGAAAGCAAAAAAAATGTGATATGTTGGTCGACCACCGACCTTTTAGTGGTAACCACAACAAGGTGAGCAAACCACCTAACCAAGTTGTCCATATATGAAGTATCAAAAAAAAAAAAAAAAAAAGTTGTCCATATATGATATAAACATTTGGTCAAACCGGCCATGATACATTCAAGCACTTCATTACGTGCCTAGTGACAACACCATACTCTTTAAGCTTATTAAACATAAATAAATAATATATATATGAAAAAAAATAATATCTTAAAAGAGATGCTTAACAAAGTTGAAAATTGCAATCTTGATGATATAAATACTCGCAAATAATCTTATCATATTTCACTTTTCTTTTTTCTTTTAGGCTAAATTATAAATAACACCCTTTAACTTTGGTTAAAATTCAATTTAGTTCTTTAAATTTTGACCGTGTCAATTCAGTCATTTAATTTTGGCATTGATTCAATTCACTTTTTCCATCTAAATTGAACGTTAACTTATACGGTTTTATTTATTTATTTATTTTTCCAATTTTACCCTTAACTCTTTTCTTTTCTTCTTTTTACATTTTCTCTCTCATCCAAGTCTTGTATAGCTCTCCTCAAATCAGACACTTTTAGAAGTATTACAAGATTTTGACCAGTAAGGCCCATTCCATTCCAATAAACGCAAAGACAAGTATAATATGGAGATTTCATACGGAATAATGAGGAAATGGTCTTAGATGTTATAAAGTTTAGCAAAGGGGACGGGTGAAGGAGAAATCAGAAAAGCAAAGGAAGAGAGAATTTTTCTTTTTTTCTTTTTTTAAAGAATTGAGCTTAGGGTAAAATTGGAAAAAACAAAATCATAACAGTATATGTATAACAATTGAATTTGGACAGAACTTAACAGAAAAAGTGAATTTAAATAAATCCAAAGTTAAAGGACTGAATTGATATAGTCAAAACTTCGAGAACTGAATTGAACTTTAACTAAAGTTAGAGGGTGTAATTTATAATTTGGCTTTCTTTTTATTATCTTTGGTAGTTTGGAGAACATAAATTGCATATTATAAAATATTGTTATTGTGAAAAGTCTACTCAAAATATCATTTTTTATTGAATTAAGAAAGAAAGTTATGCTAATCAATCTATCAAAAAAAAAATAGTTATGCTAATCAATTAATCATGTTTTTATGTTACAAAGATAAGTAATAAAAATAATGTTGTGTAATCATTAATCACACTTTAACGTTTTAATAAACAGTAAAAAAAAGTTGTGTCTAAAATCTTACATTAAAAATAAAGAGCATTACAATATTTGGATTAGTCGAGCTGTGCGTATTTATAGAATACTAATCCGAACATCCAAGTTTAAAAAAAAAAAAAAAAAAATTAAAAATTTTAATTGGCAATAATAAGTAACAACCTGAAGTACTTTTCAGGATTGAATAATATATGTGTAGTGGTCCAAGGTTTTTTTAACCCATATCAAGAATCCAAGATCATTGAATCACTTCTGCCCTGTCTTATCTTCATTGGTCGCAAAAGGGTTCAAACTTCAATCAACCAAACAAACAAACAACAAACACAAGTCGCATTTTCTCTCTCTCCCTATATTTTCCCAGGAAAAAAAAGAGAGAAAATTGGACCAACCACGCATTCACACATAGGAAACAGCCATGGCTTCTCATGGCAACAAATCAGAGGAAGAATCCATCGTTTCTGAAGCTCCTAACAGACCCATTTCCACCATCGTCATCATCATAGGTGACCAATACTCTCTCTCTCTCTCTCTCTCTCTCTCTATATATATATATATATATATATTTGTTATTGTATGTAACTATTTATTTTGTTATCTGGGTTTTGATTGGTTTTGCTTATGATGTTTGTTGATGGTGATTTTGGGGGTACCAGCTATGCAGACAGAGGCGCTTCCTTTGGTGAACAAGTTCCAGCTTACTGAGGACCTTGACCCTGTGTGAGTTTCTTATTCTCTTTGTGTTTTTATGTATTTATTTATTTTTAAATTTTGATGACAAACTAAGTAATTGGATTTAAGATCACAAAAAAGTTGGAGTTTTTGTTGTTGCTTTAATACAAATGTGTTGTCAATAATGACTCCTTGCAAAAAGAAGGGGGAAAAAAGGTAAAAAAAAAAAAAAACAATATAAAGCATGATTTTTTGCTTGATTTTATTGGGTGAGTTTGTGTTTATTGGTCAATAAACGTTGCTTTGAAAATCTTCCAAGTATTGATTGGGCCTTGGGGATTTGGAATTTGGGATGTAGTTAGCAAGATTGACATTTGTAGTGGGTTTCACCAGTTGTTGGTGATAGATTCTTAACTTTTAGCTTTGTATTCATTTGTGTTAATGGTGTGTGTTATGGAGAATCTGTGGTTATTATTGGGTACTTTAGCTGTTGGAGCTTTGTAGGTTTTTGTGTTCAATCTGTGTATGATTTATCTTGATTATTGGATCTTAAGTTTGATTGTCAATGCAAAATGTTGCAGCTTTCCAAAAGGGGTTTCTTGGGTCCGGTATCGTGGTGTTTACAAGGATCTTAACATCAATTTGATCTGGCCTGGCAAAGATTTAACTTTGGGTAGGTATTTGATTCTTTTGTGTGTGTGTGTGTGAGTGTGTTTGTTTTAAATTATGTTTTTTTGAAAGTTTTTTCAAATAATTGACCCAAATCAGCTTGCCTAGAAAGTAGGCTTAGTTCAAGTTTGTCTTCCATGGGCTCTAGCTCAAACAGCACATCTTGCCCTTATAAGAGCAAGATGGTAAATGAAATCGTGGACTCAAGACCTGCTGAATTCAAGTGTAACTTACCAATAAAAAATAAAAAAATTGTCTTCCATGGGTTCTTTAAGGTGTGAACCCTCCCCATGTTTGACGAATGATGTTGACATGTGTGTGGGCTTTGGGTCCACCATGGCAACTGTCAGACATGAACTTATAATGGGAACAGAAGCAGCTGTACTTAATTCAGATTTTCTGTTACTGATCCTTAAAATGGTAAATGCTTTCTTTTCAGGGGTTGATAGTGTAGGCACAGTTTCAGCATCTCTTGTAACCTATGCATCTATCCAAGCATTAAAGCCAGACCTAATAATAAATGCAGGCACTGCTGGTGGCTTTAAGGTATGCTTTGTGTGCAAAGATCATTTTGACTGCTTTATTTTCCTATTTTTAGGTCCGAAATCATCTTGGGGTTATCAATTGATTCTCCTGCTACACCAAAACTTCATTGTAGTGTTCATTGTTTAAAGGTTAATGGTTTTTACATTTTGCTAGTATAAAAGAGGGGCATCTTCCCTTTTGAAAAGGCAAATGTTGCAAGTCCTCTTTATTGCATTGTACAAAACTACAAATAATGAAATCAACAAATAGACTTAGTGTGGGAGTACACACACACACACACACCTACACATATATGTTTATAAATGAAGCATGAAGGATATTTTTCTTGTTTAAATTTATAAGTAATTCTTTGATGCTTTCAGGCCAAAGGAGCAGGCATTGGTGATGTGTTTCTTGCATCTGATTGTGCTTTCCATGATAGAAGAATACCTATACCTGTAAGTATTCCTTAGTTTATCATTTTTCATTCTTCTCATTTAGTGAAGGAGACAAATAGTGGCTCACACATTTAGTCAATCCTTATGCTATAGTACTATTAATTGATGATCTTGTTCTACTCATTTGCTTGACATGTAATTGGGTAGTTCATCATCTTATTCCCCTCATTTGCTTGACAAGGAATTGGGTTAACTACTTTTATTTGTTCAAATTTCCACCAAAATTTCACTTGCCATATGTCTTTTGTGCAGGTTTTTGATATGTATGGAGTTGGTTTACGGCAGGCCTACTCAACTCCCAATCTTGTTAAGGAACTTAACCTAAAGGTGATTACTTGCTAGTAAAATGATTAGACTTGTTATCGAACATCTCAAACCCTTATTTACTTGCTCGACAGCTAATTGTTTATGGTTGTCATGAATTCCTTATATATTAGAATTGTTCAAAAGTGATACTGATCCTGGACAAGGGAAAAGAAGTAACTAAAAAAAACATTCATATCAATGGGGAGGGGTTTGAATTATCCTATGTGATAAGCAAAGGGGACCAAGCTATTGATCACATATGTGCACATGTGCACGCATAGACACGCACACAAAATGGGTTATTGTAATGTTTAAACCCAACAAGTATTATTAGTGAAAGAAGATAAGAGATTGAATAAATTGTGCTTTTCAAGCTAGGTAGACTTTTCTAGAAGTTGACTTTGTTTTTCTAACATATTAGTACTAATCAAAGATCCAACTAATGCTGTGTAACTGTTAATTACTTGTATATGTTGAAGCACATTAATGCTTGATGTAGCCTGGAACTGATGGAAATATAATTTCCTTTGAATACGTGACTCCAAGGCAATTTCCTACCTTACAGACAGTTACCCTTTCAACTTCTGTTTATGGGCTTCCCTGCTGTCTCATGTCTCTTGGGTAAATTGGAGTTGATTCACTCTTAAATTTTTAGTATTAGAAGGCTTGGAGTTCTAGGGGAAGCAAGACATGGATACAATTCATACTACCTCCTTCCCATAAAAGTCTCTTCTTTTTGAAAACGATCACACCATGTAAAGGGAAGTATCTAATGTCTTGACAACTCATTTTTGCATATATTCCAAAATTAGCCTTGTAATTGATGCTCTAACCTTTTGAAGGAAAAACAATATTAAATAGGGAGTAAAGAGGAAAATAAAATTCTTAAAGCTAAAAATTTTGACATGGGGAAAACATTTTTCAAAAGATAACACTGATGAATAAGACCATCATTGTAAGACGGGTTATTGTTTTCTTTTGTGATTTGTAAGTCATATGTCAGGAATTTTTTATGGTAAGGAGATGTCTTCTGAAGTACACATAATTTGCTTTTTCACAGGGTCCTAATACCTGATGTTCATGAGCTTAAGGCTACTGCTGTGAATGATTTCTCTTGTGTTTATACTTGAGGGGTGGGGGTTCATGTTTCTAATGTCTTAGGCTCTTTGCACATAAAGTCATTTTATAATTTACTGTTTTTTTGGGTAGCTAGGTTTCTGTGCATATTGCTTCGGTTGGTATTCTCTAACTTGAAAACAATGAATTTCTGCTGCATATGGTGTTTATAATAGGAGTATTTTATAAGTGGGGCCATTATTATGTCTTTAGAAATGCACTTCTCAATTACTCAGACACCTTAACATTTGCAACCAATGATGTTTGTTTATCCATTTACTTATATGAATGCTCCACAACCAAGCATGTCTATTTGTTTGTTTGTGTGTGTATTCATGCATGCATGTTTGCTTCTTGTGTGTCTGTGCTTGTATGGTGTATGGTTGAGATTCTCATTATAATCCAATTTGATGTTTTCCATATTGTTTTGTTTTGATAAGACCTAAGATCTTTACAGCCTTGAAACCCCTTTCTGCATGTTTCAGGTTGGAAAATTGTCTACTGGTGACTCTCTAGATATGTCCTCACAAGATGAAGCATCAATCACTGCAAATGATGCTACTGTTAAAGACATGGAGGTAACCGTTTAATTTTTGCCATTTCTGAATGATCTTTTTGGTAAATTAAGTGAGGCTTCCTTGCTCATCAATGCAAAATTTGATGTCCATCATCTCTTCCTCAATAGGATAGCTGTTCTTTGCCTTATTGTATGATGATATGACTGATGTTATTGTGTAGATTCTACTTAATTGGCAATCTAACTGAGCATGTGCTTTACTTTGTTTTATCATGAACTGTCATAAAGTTCTCCTCCTCCCCTCTCTTGAAAACCATGTGATGAGATGCACAATAATTCTTTGGATTGTGATATTCAAGAAACTAGAATTTCCTTGTTAGAGGTAGGATCAACCATTGCGTGCTTTTGTATTCCTTCTTTATGGAACCTGATGATCATGACATGCTAATGGACAGTATGGTTGATTCAAGACAACTTGCAAGAAGCATTTTTTTTTCTTTCATTTTTATGGTCATTATGACCGTCAATGTATTATATATTTTTTTCGGGAGAAATATAGTAAACTCCCTGTGATTTCCCCGTAAAACATGGACCTTCCCTAAAGTTTTGAATGTAACACTTAACCTCTTTGTGGTATTTTCTGCTTTGAATTTTGGTTTTCCAGGGAGCTGCTGTTGCCTATGTGGCAGATCTTTTGAAAGTCCCTGTTATTTTTGTAAAAGCTGTGACTGATATAGTGGATGGCGAGAAACCAACTGCCGAGGAATTCTTGCAGAATTTGGCAGCAGTGACTGCTGCACTTGATCAAGCAGTCACTCAAGTAATTGATTTCATCAACGGAAAATGCCTCTCTGAACTTTGACACTAGTTATCCTCAGTTCTTCTCTGAAACTATATTCAATAGTCTCATAAACCTCAGATCATATCATACCAGATTTGATTGGAAATGTGTGATTTTAAAGGCACGACAGCTATAGTTCATAGTTTGAATAGGTATATGTTTGAGGCGATTAGCAGCCTGATGGTAATTTAATGAGTTTCATTTGTTTGTACATTCACATATTCTAAGTGAATTGCATATTATGAGTACTCCTAAGTAGCTACACCTAGTCCTTGTTCAAGTGCTATTTTTCCTGTTGTAGTTTGGAGACTATTCATGAAACAAGGAAATGATTTTGGGAGAATGAAATTGGTTTTTATATAACCAATGCCAATGCAATAGGTAGTGTCTCATTGAGGGATGTTATATATCTGAACCACCCAATCTACTCTGTCAAAGGACACAGTGACAGTGTTTGGCCTGGCACAATGAAGTCTACTGAAGGAATGTAGCCTTCCTCTTGTATGGTTATTGGCCAATGATGTGAGCATAGAGTTCAAATTCTGGGCCTGGAGTAAGGAAAGCTAGATTTTTGTGTTTTCCCTTTTTGGCCCTACCCAGATTTTGGATTCAAATCCTTTAGATTTCCAACGACTGAATAGAGTTGTTTATAAACAATTCAGGTTCACCTCAAGAAAAAGCTTATTTACGTTTGTATATTTTGCAAACAAGTTAAACTCAAGTTTAAGTTTAGGCCCAACTATTAAATGACTCAAGCTTAAACATAATAACGTATTTGTAAATAAGTTGATGAATATGAAACTCAATTTCAATATATACAATATTATATGTTTTTATGTGTACACATATAAAAAAATATATTTATATAGATTTGAGATTTGATTTTGTAAGTTTGTAAATAAGTTCACAAGATATAAAATTATTATTTGTTATTTATTATTAATATAAATAGTATAGTGAATCTAAAATTCACTAATTTTTATAAGTTCCTAAAAGAAAGCCATTCTATTTAATTAACTCAAATAATATAATTTCAACTATAATTTGATTTGTGAAGGAATAAAAAAATTTAAGTTGTGTTTATTGTATATAAAGAAAAAAATAACTTAATCAAGTAGCTAGTTCAACCTTATTCCACTAGAAAATAAATCAAACTTAAACCCTTGAATGTGTAATTTAATTTGGTGATAAATTGGAACTTGGCTATGTTTGCAGTAAAATTAAATGAATCAATTGAACTTTTAATTCTTTAACTTGTTTCGTTTTCTTACCTGTCAGGCTCACTGTTCACTTGTGGCCTGTGGGTATCAGTTTGAGTTAATAGGCTAATAATGCTACTGAAGTTGTCCATGCCCAGCCCATGCGTTGATTTTTTCATAGTGTGACAGAAACTCACAAGTCACAGGGATGTGGCATAGATATCTTTTGAATTCACGAGACCATTAACAAAAGCAAGTAGAGGCCAAAGCCCTACACCAAACCTCTACCAATGCCTCTAAACATGAGCTACATGAATGCCTTGCTTCTCAACTAATCGATTACTCAAATGCATAAGAAGTTCCACACTTCATGCCTTACCCTTTTATGAAATTGTAGTAACGGTTATCATGTTAAATAAAAAAAATTGGCTTAGTAGTGGTATGTTAACAAATTGGTACCATTTAATCTTATTTTGACATTTTAATTACACACTTGAACTGTATATATAAGGTAGTCCGATTCTTGCTTCTTACAAGGCAAAAGGGCTTCATACAACCAATTTTGCTAGCAAAATTACCAACATCTTCTTTGAAGGAGCAAGTAAGAAATGGGAAGTGAAGATATTGCACAAGGATGCTCCACAAAGGTGGCCAACCCTGGCAAAGCTACAATTTTGGCTCTTGGCAAGGCCTTCCCTCACCAACTTGTCATGCAAGATTATCTTGTTGATGGGTATTTCAGAGACACCAATTGTGATGATCCAGTCCTCAAGCAGAAGCTTACTCGACTCTGTAACACCAATAACTTTACTCTTCTTATTATCTGCTATGATTTTTGTTGATCATCTATATTTGTCTAATTGTGAGGCTGTTTCCAAACATAATGATCTGCATCAGGATAAAGAGGGTACACTTACAGAATTTGATGTAGCTTGTCTAAAATTGTGTTGCACTTCTTAAATCAGCGGTAGAATTAACGTTTCCAAAAACCACATATGAAGTTGATTGTAGAATCGCATCCCCAATTGCACAAAAGCTTCTGCTGCTGCTTCATAATTAATGCCATGCATATACCACAGAAAAATCAGAATAGTTTGGGTCCACTTCATGATCATTGTCATAGCTAGAACCTATAACAACTCTCCATGAGTTGGATATTGACACTTTTGGATTAGTTTTTTTTTTTTTTTTTAGCTTATTCACTTTGTGCGTTTGGCTAGCTTATTTGCTTAAATGTGAGATAAAAAGTAGGTTTAAGCAAATGAGCTATCTTTAAGCATTAAAGTCACTTTTTATCTCACTTTCTTAAAGATAACTTATTTGCTTAAAGTCACTTTTGTCTCACCTTAACAAATAAACTAGCAGCAAATAAGCGATGCCAAGTGCACAATTACAACTGTACTTTTATCAATTTTCAATAAATATACAAACTTTAAGTTAAAAGCTAATCCAAACGTGTATGTCTAGCTCCTCAATTATCCTAACTGTCAATTAAATTTCTTTGTGACAATTTACAGGCAAGACAACAACAGTTAAAACAAGGTATGTAGTCATGTCAGAAGAGATCCTAAAGAAATACCCGGAGCTTGCCATTGAAGGCTTACCCACAGTAAGGCAAAGACTAGATATCTGCAATGATGCTGTGACACAAATGGCTGTTGAAGCTTCACAAGCTTGCATCAAGACTTGGGGCAGGCCAATTTCAGATATAACCCACTTAGTCTATGTTTCATCAAGTGAAGCTAGGCTACCTGGTGGTGACCTTTACCTAGCAAAAGGACTGGGACTTAGTCCTAAGACTCAAAGGGTCCTGCTCTACTTCATGGGATGCTCTGGAGGTGTTGCTGGCCTCCGAGTTGCAAAAGACATTGCTGAGAACAATCCGGGGAGCCGGGTTTTACTTGCAACTTCTGAAACTACCATTATTGGCTTTAAACCACCAAGTGCAAAGAGACCATATGATCTGGTTGGAGTTGCACTCTTTGGGGATGGTGCTGGAGCTATGATCATTGGCTCAGACCCAGTTTTGGGTAATGAAAAACCCCTTTTTGAGCTTCACACAGCAATCCAGGAATTCTTGCCAGATACTGAGAAGTCTATTGATGGAAGGCTAACGGAAGAAGGGATTAGCTTCAAGCTAGCAAGGGAGCTTCCTCAAATAATTGAAGATAACATTGAAGGATTCTGTGAGAATTTAATCAAAGTTGCTGGATTTACTGACAAGGAATACAGTGAGATGTTTTGGGCCGTCCATCCGGGTGGACCTGCAATCTTGAATCGGATGGAAAAGCGACTTGAGTTGTCACCGGAGAAGCTAAATGCAAGTAGACGAGCTCTAATGGATTATGGTAATGCTAGCAGTAATACCATTGTGTATGTGCTAGAGTACATGTTAGAAGAGAGCCTTAAGATCAAGAAGGAAAACCAAGGAGACAATGAATGGGGCTTGATACTGGCTTTTGGACCTGGGATTACCTTTGAGGGAATTCTAGCAAGGAACCTCACTGTCTGACAATGATATTACCATGGCTCACATATCACTGAAACTTCCATTTCTACCGTCATTGTAATGCATAATCTATAGGGATTCCCTTTGGGGTCTGTCATGTTACTTGTTACTTAATCTGAAACTAGAAACTCCTCTTTGAATCATTCTCTTAAAAGAAATATAATTAATCCTGCTAAGAAGTTTAGTTTCAACAAGAAATTTTATATATCAATCTGTCGATGAACTCTAACTCAAATGGCACTTTCTCCCCCATAATTCATTAAGACGTTTCGAGTGAGTATCAAAGCAAAATGAGGTTGTTTTTATTTGAACAATACTAGGGAGTAGGGACACAACATTTTTTTTTTAATTATATTTTGCTAAGTTAGCAAGTTGTGATTAGAGCAACATTACTTTCGTATGAACCTATTACTAACAGCACTTTCTTTATGCACTAATCACAACAGAGTAGATTAACGGTTGTTAAAAATGTTGTGTCCTTACCAAAAAATGAAGTTGTTAATGACAAGAGCAGAGGAGAAATACCCATCATTTGGTGGAGAAAAAACGGCACATGATGTTTAAGGGTGAGAAAGAAATGAAAACAAACAAGGGTGTCTTATAATAACAATAGAGAAAAACAGGAAATAGAACATTATTTTAAGGAGAGTTTTCCAAGAGAGAAAGACGTTGTTTATGAATGATAGTAACTGATGCATGACGACAGGAAATATAACGTTAATTTAGGAGGAAATCATGGAGCAGTTGAAATATTTATGGCGACCTGTAACTTGTTTTTTTTTTTTTTGGTAAGTACCTGTTACTTGTTTTTCTTACTATGTTAGGTCGAATAGCATGGAGTTGTTGACGTTTGTGTGTTAAGGACACTGCAATATAACTGGAATTAGCCTCATCTCAAGAAAACAAAGAAAATACACATTGTTAACCAAAAAAAAAAAAATTGTGAGCAAAAACAACACAAAAAATGTCCTGTGCTAGGTAAAAATTAACTTGGTCGGAATTAAGGTGTCATTCATTGCGTAGAACAAACGTAGTTTATGTTGAAAAACGAATTTAATTGAATTGGTTTAGTAAAAAGACATGTCAATTAAAGGGATAACAGAGAATCCAAAATTGATAAAACTTGTTATTGTTATTGTTGTAATTAGATTAAAATTAAAAAATAATAATAATAATAATAGTAAAAAGACAACTTGTGGATTCTATTTACCCCTCACCTTTGCTCCAAGCAGTTATCTTTTTTGAGACCTGACACAACCATGATACATGTCATAGCCCAGAGCTTAGGGAATCAAGCCCTCTAAATTTTTATTTTTATTTTTTTATTTTTTTATGACGAGGAACCACACCAAGACAGGATCTTTCGAACCCACTCTTGGGTTGTAAATTTCAAATACACGATCTCATCCATCAGAACCGTGTATCAGATAATCCATGGAAAGCTTCTAGTGAAGATCAAACCCAAGATATCTTAGTCTCCAGCTTATCCCAAGCCTCCTACCACTAAGTTACACCCTAACAAGTTAATCAAGCCCTCTAAACTTTTACAGAGTATACAATAAGTTTCCTAATAAATCAGAGCACACAGCCATCTTTTTGTCAAGATAAAGATATGATAGACTAACTGGTATTTAATATTTCTCATTAATGAAAAGGCCCAATGACACCAAAATAAGAAAAAAAAAATGCCTCCCTAGTCATTTTTCAAGTTTATAGGTTTATGCAACAAGTGACAACAATCAAGTTAAAACCATCATGTCATGACATTGGAATTATTTAATTGATGAATGAAACCAGAAAATGGTTGGTGTTCCGTTCCGGATTGAGATCCTAACAATTGCACCATGCAATTGTTTTCAAAAGATAAAATTAAAGGTTGACACATCCACTTTTAATCTCAGTCATTAAATAAAAATAAATAAAAACTTAAACTTACTTTTTCACTTTTTGTCTTTATTTTTTTACTCGGACACTTTTGAGCTTTTTTGAACTAACAATTGCACCAGATCTCAATCTGTTCCATACCATTTAGACAAGTACACTACACTTGGTTGAGCATCAGTAACTAACAATTTAGATAGCTTGACCACATAATTGGAAGTGCAAATAATTGACACTGTGATAATCCCAAATATCAGCAAGAAAATACAATTGACACAACATAAATGAACTATGAAAATCATGTTTAATATATAAATATCCAATTTTTCAACCACCCCATCTTTACAAACAACCCACTTGACCATTAGTCATGACACAGGGAGAACCAGATCCGTGTGGAGAGCAAAAAGGGGAAACTTAAACAAGGATGGAGCCACATTGCCGGGTTAAGTTAATTTTTTGGATGGCGCTGCACCTGCTGAACATGGACCAAGAGGATCTCTATCACACCACTCCAGAGGGAAGACGAAGGACGAGCTGGCCGCCAAAAACACTACAAAGCAAAGAACAAAACTTACTACATTAGTAATTGATAGATTTATTTTAAGCAAAACAATACATGCAATCATTTGGCCAAAAAAGAAAAACAGAAAAGTTTGCAAACCAACCTTTTGACATAATAGTAACAGAAGTCTGCTAAGATGAAAGTCTGGACAATTTCTGAGATAAGAACCATAGAAGGCCACAATCCATAACCCAGGGCAACCAGCAAGTGTCCACGAGTATCTAAAACCTGTTCAAAGCAATCAATAGCAACAAAGCAAAAACAGATTATGAATCCAATTAGTCCATACCCCAAAGTAGGATACTTTTGTAACTTAAAACATCAACAAGTTGAGAACTTATTGAGTGCTATTTAACAGATAAACTTTTACTTCGTAAACATTAACTAATTAATGGCACATGTGAACCATATATAACCCTGTACAGTGCTATCGCTTGGTGCTCTGATAAAACAGTTGCTGGAAGAATAAGGCTATTAAATACTTCAATTTTTTGGTCTCCTATGTAATGGAAAACAGTATCTGAAATGTGTGCATGTAAGAGTGTAAGTGTGTGTGTGTGTGTGTCTGTGAGAGAGAGAGAGAGAGAGAGAGAGAGAGAACACCATGTAAGAGTGTATCTATGTATGGGAATAATAAAATCGGGGACCTCATTGAAAATCACCAAAGAATACTTCTATCAAATTCTCCATCACATAGCAATAATGAAATAAAAACAGTTACATATCATTATTATTACTATCTGAAAACCATGTTCTGCATTTTGCACTTGTATTATCAAAATTCCCCTCCCAAAAGACAGGTAACTACACTGGCTATCCCAAAATTGCATCAAACCAAAGGTAAAACAGCATATGCTGCAAACTCAATTTCAAAATGCCACAAACAAATTATAAAACATATAAAATCAACTTTGCAAGATCAAACCTGGAGAACCCAATGAGCACAGCTCAGGAACCTTGCCACGCCCAAAGCAAATACATAATGAGCAGTGAATGGTTCAACAATCTGAAAGTACAGGAATAAGTAAATTATATAGGAAAGCTGTATATCTATTCATATGAAACAAAACAAAAACAAAAAAAAAAAAGGCTCATAAAACAACTTGAATTCAAAAAGATGTACCTTCGTATTCTGCATTACCCGCAACTGGGGTAGTACTGAAACAGCTTCCAGATATACACAGAAAGCCCAGAAGATCCTGTTCAATAAATGGTGAGAAGTTGATGGATGAATAAACAACGCTAACACAGCACAGGGTACCACCTGCATCCAAGTTAAATAAAAAAAGGATTACTTTCAGAACAAAGGGGGGAAAACAAATTTGTTGTTCAACAAAGCTGCATCAAGCTAGGCTTTTACGAAGGTAAATTTGCAATTAACCAAACTTGCTTGCCTAAAGCCCTAAGGAGGCAAAACTTTTGATTATATAGGTTCAATTGAAGACAGTACTGTATTGAAGTAGAACCGGAATGAAAAAAAGTCAAAAAAGAGCTTTTAGAGTAGTGTTCACCACACACTGTCACAACCATGTTTCAATGTACAATTCTGTAAACTAACATAAATACAACCAATAAACAGGGTGCAACCAACACAAAGAATTTAATGGCAGGATATAAATGAACCAACATGCTTGGTTCCACAGTTGACTTCAAGCAATGACTTCACGAAACTAGAAAATTAGTACAAGAGAAGGGCTTTGGGCCTTGGCAGCCCTTTTCTCAAATTCTGGTTGGCAGCATCAATTCGCATAGAACCTCCAGCATAACATGAAAAATTAAATGGAAAGGCAACCTCTCTCTGAAATTTTTTATCATATCTATAATATTGAAGCTTCTGAGGGCTAAAATGGTAGCCCAGAATTCAAATTGCCAATCCAGAACAGCTGCAGCAGTGCATAGAAAATCATAAAACATGTTACTAAAAAAATGGACCTTACCACTCAGAATGCTCAAAAGAAATATAGAGAGTACATTTTCCCCTACTGCCAACAAAACCTTTTTCCAATGCCTCTAATACAAGCACAAACCAGGAGTGTATTTACATCGACATTGGAGGCCTTATAAAATTATTTATAGAACCAAAAGCAGAATATTTAAAAAGCTCAAGACTACCAGAATGAATTCCAGAAAGTACTATCCGTATATGAGGGTATCAAGTAATTTGCCTCTATAAGTATGCTTCGTCTGTGTAAGATCTAATTATAACCATTCAACATTCACATGCAGATGAAATAAACTGACATTCACAAGAAAGTTATCAAATCTTCATTGTCATCTTCTAGCTTAATACGTGGACCATGACTGTGACAAATTTTAAACCATTTTTAAGAAATATTAAACAGTGGGGCTCATGGGAGTCAATTCAACAGTAAAAATCTACGATAGATGCTTCACCAATATAACTTAAAAAAGAAAGCGGCAAATAAATTATTGAAAACTCACCACATAATATATTGCAAAGTTGTCCTTGTCGTCCATGTAACTAGCCTTTAAGTTAAAACGGATCATATAAATAACCCACAAGGTTGTCGCGAATGTAGCTAAATCAAGTAGGGTGTGTATATCATATTCCATAACAAAACTGCAATAGAGCCTAACAGCTAAAAACATAGCTGTTAATTCCTGGGATTTAAGTGATAGTCCTGCAAATCATAGAAAGCAATTTTCAAAGGATGATATCATAAGGTACTGAGTGCAGACAGCAAAACAAGAGATGTGTAGCATTACGTAAACCCTCTGCACAGAATTTCTAAAAAAAATATATTATATTTTGATATAGAATTAGCCTTTTAAAAGTCAAGAATCTTGGGGGAATGGTCAAGGGATCTCTCTTTAAAAAAAAAAAAAAAAAGTATAGAATTCCAGTGAAAAGGAAAATTTTACACGAGACTCCAACCTACCAAATCATACAAACCCCAATTTATCAAAACAGAATATAGGTACCTTATGATCACAAGAAAATCTATTATTCTTCTGTCTCATGTTCAAAAATGATTCTTTCACCAACTAAAAAAAACAAAGATTAACCATATTATCAGCATGAGTCATATTAAATCCTTCAATCTACTCCGAATGCAAGTTAGACCGACAAATTCAAAACTTATAACACAATCAAGCACTTTTAAATGAATGATTGAAGCATAGAGAATGTAAAAAACCTGACCTTATTGAACAGTAAAAGGCTACACAACTATCTTCAATCTACCTTCTCAGGTAAGTTAATAATGCATGATTCTAAACACGTGTATACATGTGTCTGTGTGTGAGTGTGCGTGCGTGCGTGAACCCAACCATGTGTGTGTTTACATATTTTATTCTAGATTTAGCAATAGCCTATATAAAGTCTTTATTGTAGTTAATAACATTGATAGTGGGATCAATTTCAATAAAATTTCAAACTTATTTTAAGCTTTGACAATGTGCTTGCCTTCTCCTACCTAAAGTGTGATTGCTTAGGAAAACCTAGGTACAATTGCCTAGTATTTATCTTTCTTTGTTTCTCATTCTATTCAATGTATTAACACCAATTTACTTATAAAAAAAAAATGTATTAACACCAAACAACCATCAAATTCATTCAAGATTCAATCTTTTTATTACTTAAACCTACCTAACCCTTATAACATCATTACCATATCTGCATTTTTTTTCTTTATTTCTTTGTTATTACCATGACAGATTTGGTATTTGTGGTTAGATTGTTAACTTAAGCCTCAACTAAAATATCAACTTGATTGAATTTTTAAGGACCACGTTACATTGGGGTCAAAATAGAATTCTCAATACAGATCAAATTCTTTTATGCTTTGTAACTCTAATTGGCTTTAAAACACTAGCTAGACCATGACTCAAGCTCAACTTAAGCTTCAAGACATAATCTTTGAGCATAGTTTGGGGTATACTCCATTGATCATCAAGATCGACTTCCATGACAATTTGAATTGAAAAAAAAAAAAAAAAAAAAAAAAAACCAACTTGACTCAACTCAGCCATCAACTTAATTTAACAAGCAAATTAGGAAATGAAAGAAAGAAACCCCTCCCCCTTCCCCTTTTTGTTTTCCTCTAGAATTCGTACAGAAACAAATAATTAAATCCACATGCCAATAACAAAAATGAACAAATTTAAAAATAAAAAAAAAATAAAGAAATGGAGAACTCGTTTAATCAGCAAATTTATGAAAGAACAAGAACAAAAACACAATCTTTACAAATTAAACTCACAAGTTTATCAAACTGAATAAACCCAATTCAGAAAACAGCAATCAAACTTCAAAATCCAATCAATCACGCTCGCAAAAAAAAGTTTCTTTACCGAAAAAAGAATTAACAAAACACAAACTTGCAATATCAAACAGACATTTCCCACCAAACCCAAGTAAAATCAATTTTAAAGAATACATCTTTTATCCCAAATCTCCCATAATTTCTCATCAATCAAACAAAATGAAGGAAGAAAAAATAGAAAGATTTTCTTTTTTATACCAGCGCATGTCTTCTCCTTCATGAGCTTGTAGATGAGCACGGAGATTCCGATGGAGTGTACAGCCTCAGCAGCGACGAAAAGATTGTCGTGGTCGTGGACGATGAATCGGAGCAGAACAAGAGCGGCCATGCCCGAGACCACGGCCAAGAAAGCCTTGACTTTCGGTGGTTGTCGCCGCACCCATGTCGAAACAGCGTGGATCGGCCTTCTCTGTGTCCTCATCGAGTTTTGTGTTCTTGTTTTCTCTTTTGATTTTCCGGGAAAGTGTAGGCGAGAAAGTGAGGAAAAATGGAAGGAAAAAAAAAGAATTTATTAATGGAAGTGGGTGTGGAAAATTGAAATGGAAAGAGAGAGAAAGTTTAGTGGTTTTAAGTTTTTTCAAATTATTGGATTAGGAATATGGTTGGACCATGTGACGTGTGTACGTTTTATTAACGTGTATATATATATAAATTGTGTACGTTTTATTAACGTGTATATATATTATATATATTTTGCAATTTGCTCTTTCCTAATATTGTAATAACTTACTTATCAAAAAAAAAAATATTGTAATAACTTAGCAAGGGTTCGTAATAGTGATTTTAGAATACAAATCTTGTATTCCATATTTTGTTTTTTACTTTATATTCCACCACTTATAATACGATATGTGTTTAATTTGTTTCCTAATTAAATAAATAAAGTTTGAAATAGAAATAAATTAGACATGTGTCTTAATACAATTAGTGGAACACAAATTGTAGGATAGATGATATTTATTCATCATTTTACTATCTCTTGTTAGAATTTTTATCAAATTTAAGGGAGATTTAAATTTCCATTAGATATGTTTGTGGTTTTAAGTGTTTTTTTTTTTTTAATTATTGGATTAGAAATATAGTTGGAGAATTTTTATCAAATTTAAGGGAGATTTATTTATTTATTATTATTATTTTTATATAGAAAACGATAGAGGGAGATTTAAATTTCTATTAGATATGCTTGTGGTTTTAAATTTTTTTAAATTATTGGATTAGAAATATAGTTGGACCTTGCGATGTGGGTGCATTTCAATTTCCGACGTATAAATGATTTTTTTTATTTTTTGTTCCTAAAAAAGACATGGGCAATTTGCTCTATCCTCTTTACCCATCATTGGATTGTAATAAGTTGTAAACAAGTATTTGTAATAAAGTAATTACTTACGGATTACAAGGATTTAATCAGTTAAACTGGAAGCTGGAAGATTTCATGCTTATAAGTTGCTTACAAGTTTAATATGGGTAGGGAATTGGTAGACAACATATTCTAATTCAAGACTTTCAACACATGAAAGCTTGAATATTATGAGAGAAAGTTGTGCTAAAAAATTCTGCCTACAATACAAGGGAAATGCCATATATATAGGCAAGAAGCAAGAGATGAGTCCTCGGGAGAAGTCTTCAAATGCATGCATTGAAAGTAGTCTTGAGACATCATCATTAAAGAACTATTCTCTTTTGAAAAGTAGTCTTGGAATCTTATTATGGCATGCCAAGAATCCTATCCTTGATGATGGGAGACAAGAAAGCTTTATTTTACTATTTACTTTTTTTTTTGGAAAGCAATGGTAATTTTGAAGAAGCAATTGCCGTAGATGCATCTGGCAATCTTATTGCAAGTTTGCAACCCCAAGTAGTAATCTAAATGGGTTTGCAACCATAGTGTGTTCCCTATGACTCTTACGAGTTGAATGGGACTTGTTAGTTGTAGGGTTTTTTTGTTGGTGTTTCATGTGTACTCAAAGAGATACCATGTGATCTTTGAGCCGGAGTTCATAATGGGGAGTCAGACTCGAGACTGACTTCTAACAAGCAACCCAAACTCATGCATGTACATTAGTACATACACGTGAAAAGAGAGAAGCAAGAAAGGATTGCTTCCAACAAGGCCTAAATCGATTCATATAGAGGGCCTATGGGTTCAATATTAAAGTGACTAGACAATGAGACTTTTTACCATCTTAGATTTATTGAACACATTGACAAAATTATTGCCAAATCTACCGAAAGACTTTCTTATCAAAACAAAATAGTTTTCCAGCAAGAGTAATAATAAATTTGGAGAAACGTCATAGTCAATTGATAGAATACGGAAGAATGTGAGCTAGGGAGGGGGAGAAGGAGAACATGATTTTGGAACAATGTGTGCTTGGAGTGGTTGCTCCTTTCCCCCACTATAAGGTAAAAGGGGAATTTTAAACCAGTGACAATGTTGGGAAGTTCAAGTGTAATAAGGTCTTCCAGCAGTGAAATGGTTGAAAGAAAGAAACTCTGTATAATAAGATTTATGAGACTATAAGGCTAGTGTGGAGTGTGGACTGATTACTTGAAGATTTGGGAGCATTGTCGGTTTGAGTTTGGGTACTCTTCTTTTCTCAATTTATAATGGGAGGAATTGACCTTGCTAGAAGGAATTTGCTTATAAATGACAAAACAGCTTTCTGCACTTGGTTAATAAAACAAAAAAAAAAAAAAAACTTTGGGGCAGAGAACTTGGATTAGTGTGGGGGATGGTCTAAGTCTTTATTTGATCTGGGATCTTTGGTTGCTCAAGATGGGTTTCAGTTATCGATGGGAGAAGGGGCTCCTATTGAGGTTGAGTTTGGTAACACGCTAGCAAATCATGATTTTTGGCTAAGAGCATTTTTTTGGAAATGGACCCTTGAGGTCTATTGTCAAATCGTGATTTTTTAGGCCAACTCATTGTTTCATTCTTAACTTTTTAACTTTACCAAACGGGCAAACACAGTTTTTTGTTAGCAAAATGTGTTTTTTGGCTTCAAATGGGATTCCAAACGGGAACGGAATATGGTAGCTTAGGATTGCTAGAAATTTAATGTTTAGTTTAGCCATTGGAAAAACAATATTAAAATTTTAGATGAAATTTAAGTGAAGACACATATAGGTGGGGTGGCAAATCGTGCACCCTTAGAATGTGCTATAGGCAAGGAAAATTATTCAGTACTTTCGGAATACAAATAAATACGTACTTCTTACTCTCACATGAATGGTAAGTCTCACCATGAATTTAATTAATAGAATCTACTATTTATATGAGAAGCATACTCATGTTGGGTCGCCCAATTTCCACATTGCCATTTTTAAATAATATCCCTCAAGCCTATCAAACCACATTCCCCCTCTCTTACTTGATATCCAATATGATGCGCTTGGATCAAAGGTTTAAGTACTCAGTCAGCAAAAAAAAAAGTACTCAGTCAGCAACTGAGCCAAAAAAAAGTACTCAGTCAGCTGTTGCTAGGAGTTATAGGCTTGACAAAGAATTTTGATATGTGAATTACGGAGGCTAAGGGTTATGTGTTGCTTTGGCAAAAGGTAACCACAAATGGTTGACTTGTTTTGAGAGTGGACTGGGCTATGTTGGAGAGGCTCAAAACATTGTTATTTAAGTATTCTGTTGGAAGGATTGCTATTGAAGTTTGTGTGAGTTTGTGTTTTGGTTGGGTAAAGCCCACCAATCTATACTATAATGTAAAATCGAAACTTTTTGATTTTTGGTTGACCTCATCATATTGTGCCACATAAGTTTTTGAAATCTCACAATTTTACATCTCATTGTTTTAATATATATTTTCTAATTGAATTTAAATTTTATTCTATTATTAAACTTTCTGTTAGAATTTTGACACATCATATTTTATTTAATATAAGAATATATTATTCCATACATAAAACACAATCATAATTAATGTCTAATACTAAAATATATTACATATATAAACATAGTATAAATATCTTTTAATAATAATCATAATTATCAATTTTCATCCAGATTTTTAGAGTTCTTTTTTTTTCTTATGTATTTCATTTAATTTTGTTGCTGGTAATGGAGAAAGATGGATGGATTTGTTATAATGAAACCATGTAAGCTTGAAATGAGTTATGAAAATTATTTAGGTTTGATTATATAATCATGTATCCATGTATTTATTTGTCCTTCTTCTTATTTTAAGTATCATTTATTTTATTTTTGGATGGAAACATGATCCATATGGTAAATATAAACATAAATTGTGTTTTATAAAAATTTGACTATATTGAACTTATGCCAAAAGAAAAATTACATTATATTAAATTTTAATTATCTTATAGTAAATACTTTCTTAGTTATTTTTTTTAAACAAAAAAGTAGGATTTATTAAATCCGAATCTTAAAGTCTTTTTATCGATCTTGCCTACAACATTTTAAATTACAAAAACAAAAACAAAAAATATTTAACAAATGATTGAGTTTGGCTACAAACTAATTTATTGTTAGCTTGCGACAACCAACTACGTGGCAATTAATAAGATCATCCATGTGTATTTTAGTCACATAACCTATTTAATAAGTCATGTGACTTCTTTAAATAATACATGTGGATAGTCTTATAAGCTACCACATAGTGGGTTGTAGCAAACGAGTTACAAACTGGTTTGTAGCTAAATTTTGTCCTTCAACAAAAGAAGTAAAAGGAATCAAAATTAATTTAGATTTTATTTTCAATAATTTTCCTGTGCATCGCACAGGTTTGCGACTAGTATATATAGAGAGAGGAAGAGAAAATCATGGAGAGATGAGGGACGGACCATGAGGGCCATAGTTCCCATACATAAATAAATTTAGGTGCAAAATATATATATTTAGCCTCTTTTCTCAAAAATATTATAAATGAGCCCAAAAAAAAACAAAAACAAATCTTTTAGGCTTTAGCAAAATATTGCAAATCCCTAACATTAATTTTGTTGTCCCTATAAATTATTAGCAATAATTTTATTGTGGTTTATGAGGCCATGAGACATTTTTATTATTCCTTTAATAATTAGCAAAACGAATGAATTTTTTTAGTTAAAAGGCTATTAGATATATAATAAAATAATAAGTATAAATTTGATTCGTAGATTAAGGAAAAGTCAACTACAATTTTGGACTTTTTTGAAAGAAAAAATATAAATAATTCAAAAGTCAATATTGATAATGCGTTGTTTCTAATGTCTAATATTGATATCTCAATCTTTGAATATCCTCAAACAATATTTTGAAAATCAAAATCGATGAAATTGATGTTAATTCGTTGGTATTTTGTTAATATTGAATCTTGTTAATTTGGATTTTTTGAATTTTTTTTATTTATACTTTAGCTCTCACTAAGTTCAAATCCTAGTTCCGTCCTTGAAGGGAGGTGAGAGTTCTTTATACCAATTGATGCCATAGATAATATTGAGGAACTCAAGATACCATAATCCATGAATAAGTTGGTGTCATTTCTAGAGGTGGTTGATACTTTTGAAGTAATAGGCTAATAGCACCACTTGAGGTTAGGAATTTATTAACTAAAAAGTATATATATATTTTAAGGAGGAGGTCACAGATATGGATCGATTGGTCATTCAATGTTTAGGGATTCTCTTTGAGTCAACCCAAAAGAATTTTGAGGTGGGACAAGTGTAATTTTTTAGGCACAAACTTTAAACTCTTACACAATTATGTATATCACAAAATTTTAAAATTTTGGAGGGGATGGCTCCCCTTGGTGTAAACATGAATTCCTCCTTGGTTAGGTTAATCACTCTAGTTTAGCAACCAAAAAAAAAAAAATTAATTACTCTACGACCACTGCATTTTGAAAACCAAGTAAAAGGCCTACCTTTCCCTTTTTTATATCTCTAAAATATATCTTGACTTTGTTTTTGAGGAGTCAGAAGGACTTCCTGTGCTTATTTTTTAACAAAATAATTGTAAATTTCACCAACATAATGTCCATGAAAGCAATAATTATCTTATACATCAGATGCATATATCTTATTTGTCATAGTATGTGGGTCCCATACAATTGGGATCTACCCTCTATAAAAAGGATAATACATTCATATGATGTATGAGATACATTCTCGAAAGCAATAATTATCCCACGAAAGAGAGAAATATGATGGAGGAGTTAATATTCTACTGCAGTTATAGACAAACAAAAGAACTAATACATACTGCATACTAGATACTACAAAAGCCTTATTGGTGGGAACCTGAAAGTTCAAAGGAAAATGTATCAATTACCAATCTGCCTCCATCCTTACAGAACAGGCCACAGGTGGACAGATAGAAACCTAAAAAAAAAAAAGAAAAAAAGAAGAAGACAAATAGCATCAGAAAGTCCATGAATTTGATCTTCTGAGCATGGGCTTCAACTGTTTGTCTTCTTCAAGTGATATCATGCCCAAATGAGATGGGTCTTCAAGCATCATCTTGGCCACCAAGTAACCAGCAATAGACCAGGTTTGGAATTTACGTGCCTGCTTCCCAATATATCGACCAAGCGTTCCGTCATAATACTCAGGCCAGCTGTCTTTTAGCAACCTGGTTTCAGCAAGTTCAATAGCACGTCTTGCAATCTGGGGGCGTCCAGTCTTGATACATGCCGCAGTGAGAAGCCATAATAGCACTGTACACATTTGACAGCCAAAATGAATCATCTAGAAGAAAAATTCTCAGTAGGAAAGTTCAAAAAATAAATAAATAAGGCAATTGAATTTTCCTATCATAATCATTTCAAAGAGTTACATACTGTTTATGGATTATAATTTTGAAAATCCTGAGAATGTGTGCATTTGGAATATTCAGGTTTAGGAGCATAAATGAAAGTGTAGGAAATCCTAATCAATTGCTAAAACTACTAAGAACTGATCTATGAGATTAAGTGTTAATTTCTCCTCCTGAATTTCAGAAGGAATGAATATTTTATGAACTACAAACAATGTTATACTCAAAACTGTTGGGCTTAGGAAACTGTAAATTCTGTCAGATGGTTTGAACTTTTTTTAAAGGGATATTTATGAGGGCACAATCATGTTAACACTTTCAATTTATTAAGAAAATCTGCAGGATTGGGAAACAAAATTTAGCACAGGAAGAGTTTTATTGTCATTGAATATAGTCTGCTGATGTAGTTGCATTGCAATTTGAGTCGTATCATGAGTTTTTGTTATAAATGATAAAAACTTCATTCATAGCTTATGAAGCTTGTTGTACTGTGTTTTGAGTCATATCATGAATTTGTGCTGACATAAATTACAACACAAATTCACAGAAACATACCTGGCCAAGATCCACCGTTGTGGTAACTCCATCTTGTATTTTTTGGGTCACTTCCTGTTACGATTCGCCATTCATGGCTTTCCAATGCTGGATAGCAAACCTTTAGTGGCATTTCTCCAACCAATTCTTCCCACCGTGACTCTATAAGATCCATAATTGCTGTGGACTGCTCAGGGGTTGCCAAGGATGACAGAATTGCAATGCAATTTCCCAAGCAAAACCAACGGAAATCCATTCTTGCAGGACTGACATTCCCAATGAAGTAACCACCTCGAATAGGCATAAAATCAAAAACCCATTCTGGAAGAGAATCAGGTATTACATTAAACTTGTTGACTGCCGTGTGTGAGTATTCTTCTGTTTTATATCGATATATATCATTAAGCTGCTTTAAGTCCAGCCAAAAATAGCTTCTCATGTGAAAGCTTAAGGCATGAAGGCGTTTAACTATTCGTTCTACAAACTCCTTCCCTTCAACATCTTGCTTAAGTAAAAGCAAAGCGCATCTTAAAGCCATGAAGAAAAGTGCTTGAATTTCAATAGGATATCCATAAACACCCTGGAAGCATAGATAACCATTAACCAATATCGAAGTGAAATAAAGGAAGTTAGACCAATAGGTTAAGGATAAAACGATTATTAGCACTATATCTCATTCCAAGGAGAAACAAAAGTATGTTTATGATGTCAATTACTAGAAATTATACAACTCAGTTGGTCCATTAGATACTAATGAACTGCAAGAGAACCTGAAACAAAGTATGTTTATGATGTCAATTACTAGAAATTCTACAACAAAGTTGGCCCATTATCTTTTTTCTTGATCAAAAGATCTATGTTGTTTTTTATAGAGCAGATCAAATTCTTAAAATCCTAGAACACTAAAACTTGTACTCATTTCAATGAAGCCATAAGCCCCACAATATGGGGGATTGGCTACATGAATTAATTTTCATCTTTTAAAGAGATTAAAAAAAAAAAAAAAACCCTACTCTAAACCAATCCTACAGGCAGAAAAATCTGCTGTAGTGTATTTTGTAAGCTACTTATCTGGCCACTTATGCTCCAATTTGGCCCACAGGCATGCACCATCATGCTCAGCCAGTAAAATGACTGTTAATGCTCAACTTAAATTATGTACAAGAAAGACTTTTAAAAAAAATAAAAAAGTTGTGTTCGAAGCAAGTCTGGTAAGATTCAAAGTTCCCTTTTTCTTTAACAATGAAACAGAACAAAAATACGATAAAGGTTGCTAGACAATTCAATAAAAGCACTACAGGTGAAAGATAAGCACTATCAGATTGACACAAAAAGAGTATGAAATGTACTGAAGTTTTCTTTGCCCTAACATCCAGTTTACATTTTGAAGTTTAGTATCATGATTGTTCTCCAAAAACAGATTAAAATCTTTGATGGATTTTCAGGACAGAAGTATGAAAGTCATACATTATCAAAAAAGTTTGGCATGCTTCAGTTCTGGACTTTCGCTGATTATTAGAAGGGAATAAACATAAATTTTTTGAGAACTCACCATTCTACGATCAATCATACAGCATCCATCGGCACAGAGAAGAGTTGGGAATGTGTCAAACCCTTCTGAAAGACATAAACTCAGAATTAGGCGCATACCCTTCTGGCATTCAGGCAGTTCAGCCAAAGAAGTGTCTCCTGTAGATTTTGTGTATGCCCGAAGCAATATAATCCACCAGAATCCAGAATCAACTGGAGCAACTCTTCCAATTGCACTCTCACCAAAGTCTGCTATTAAAGTTTCGGTGTTCCTGACTGGATCATGTAGTACTTTGAAACTAGCAGGCATTACTCCTTCTCCTAGATGGAATCTATCAATCTTTTTCTCCCAAGACTGAAGGCGCAGAGTCTTCAAAATAAAATTCCTTACTATTTCTGGTTCCCCATTCATCAGAAAAGCCAATGCGCTTGGGAAAAAGTCTCTCACAAAAACCTATATAGATAAGGAAAGTCACAACTTACACATACCAACTCTTCAGCTATTGGCTTAGCAAAAAAAAAAAAAAAACTCTTCAGCTATTGAAACTCTGGTTAGGGCTAGCTACAGATTTATGAGAGCCAAAGTCATAACAGTTTTTTTTTTGGTAAGTTACACACAACCATTGGGTCTTGCACCCACAACCTCACCCTCACCCTCCACCTAGCACTTATAAGGGGAGTAGGTGTCAGTTGAGCTAGAGGTCATTGACATAAGAGCCAAAGTCATAACAGTATGCACTAAAGAGAAGCATTGATGGAAGAAAGATTGCACTGGATAAATATTCACTAAATAAATAGTAGTAATAAATACATTAGGCCCAAATTTCATTAGGCAGTACATGATTAACACAAATTGCATTAATGCAAGGTTTCTCACTTGTCCAAGCTCCAAACAAATGACATTCACAGTTCACACTAACATTATAGTCATATGAAAACATAAAAATTCTTGAACACAGATTAAATAGGCAAATAAGCTGGATAATATAATGGTTCACATATAGTTGGCCTGTAGAGAAAAGTATCAACAATCGAGACTTCATGTGATGCATCATAAGCATCGCATTGAACAACATGCATATGTATTACTTGAATTACCAGCAACAATAAAATGCATACATATTCGTACACGTGTGGTCACGAGTGTAGGTACACGCTGGCCACCTTGTTGACATTGTAACTAAAAGATTGAACAACACGAAGATAGATATATAAACAAGATGACCTAAACTTATAAATCTTGAGTTTCTCCCCCATAAACATAAGTAGCTTCACTTCATAATTTGTGAGTTAAGCTTGGAACAATGAGTTGGAATTTGGTAAGCAGTAGTTCCACTAGTGATTAAATTATCTAGAGGGTATTCCCAAAAAAAAAAAAAAATTCTGGAGTGGCTAACAAGCGATACAGATTACTCACCTGATCATAGTTGAGATTTTCGTCAGAATTATCCAAAGCAGCAATTGTCCCAACTGGTTGACCACGGAAATGCACCAATGACTGTCTCAAAGCTTCCCAAGCATCCGCTACCATTGGATGCGTCTCAAAGCCAATGTGTGACCTTGGGGTATTAAGACCTGACCTTCTACTGGGCGAAGGTGTATATTCGAAATGGTCATTTATTCGGCAGGAGTACTCGGCAGTTCTGGATGGGGGCGGTGGGGACAACCCAATAGATAATTCATTAAGCGACCTTTCATCAAATGATCTCTTCCTCTCCATATTCAGAGGCCTTGGTCTATCTAATAATCTTGAGAAATCACATTCTTCAATTTCAGCAACAGTACATAGGTTATCAATAGTTCTTATATTTCCATTCTGAGATACATCCACGTTGGTTGTAGACATTTTCAGTGATCTCAAATACAAATAAGAGAGGCACTATTTTGGGTATTGTGTTTAACACCCTGCAATTTAATCAACAGAAAGTTTTAGTTCCAAAGTTCAGTCAATTCTGTGATAACTGATAAATGGCAATTGAGACATGGTCCAACCAGCCCTTGAATTTGTTGTACAACAGGAACAGATAAAAAAACCATCAATTCTCCACCTTCAATTAAACCAAAAAAAAAATATATCCTACACATTCCTTATCTGTACTCCATTAGAGACCAAAAAATACGTATGAACCTCTAAATTGAGCCTGTTACAACCATATGTGTAAATTTAGGTGGGTTTCCCTTTCCCATTTTTGGAAACTGAAGAAATATGAATATAAAATTCAAAAGTCGAAACTTGATTATCTTATCATGTTCGTTTTCTCAACAACCAAACAAAAGGGTAAAGCTAATACGTCTTATACACTCAGCAAGCGAAAAAACGGTTCAAACAACCCAAAATTCACGTGTTTTAAACAACTTCAAAACCAGCCATCAAAACAGAAGCATATAAAAATTATCTTTAAGATCCAAACAAGCATGAATTTTGCCAAACCAAAAACAAGAAAAAAAAAAATGTGGGCATGTTGATTCAGATTGCATAGTAAATCTCCAACAAATCACACTAAAAATCTCAAAACTTAAAAGATCAGAGAACCAACCTCAGAATTAGATTAGACCCAGTTCAGAAAATCAAAAATGTGAAAGAAATTAAACTATCTCACTTCTGAGAGTGTTAAAAAGGACCTGTGAAAGTTTTTGTCTCGTACTATAAAGCGTGGGGGCCAGTTATGCCTTAACTTGATAAATCGGTCAATATATGTGTATCAATCACGAAGCAACATATTGATAGAGGGTGACTGGCAGGTGGGGTTGTGTTTGTGTTGTGTTGCAAAACCATCGTAATTGGTCACCGTGAATGACTGACTTTCAACCAAAAGAGAATGTACCTGTGAGTTCTTGGTGATCATGATTTTTAAAAATAAAAATGGGATAGTTTTTGTTATTTATTTATTTATTTATTTTTGCGTATAAGTAATGTACGGAGGAGTTTTGATATGTAATAGTAATGACACGCGGGGGCGTTGGGATTGACTGTGACGGGCGGGTGAGTTTTGTTCGTGAGTTTGGTGAAAGATAGGTGGAGTTTGATGGTGACGTTAGCGAGCATGATTGCCTGTGTGCTTGTGTTGGTTTGTGTATGTGTGTGTGTGTGAGTTGTGATACACAGTGACAGCTTTGCCTTGGAACTCGGGACCTTAAACAACAACCAAGTGGCGTTTTGAGTAACAGTAATAATGCAGATGTTTTCTGCACAGGAAGATGTCTTTTTGTGCACGTGTACGGTCACCAAGAGGTAACAACTACTAACGCGTTGTGTTTGTTTTAACCAAAGGGTGTTCATTTGGCATTCGACTTGTAGTTTGAGATAATGTTCAGTTTGGCCGTCTGAATTAGTTCATCAAACCAGCTGTTGAACTAAGATACATTTTCACATGTCTAAATTTAGATTTATGGTCAACTTGGTTCTGTGGTTAATTTGTTGTCAATGGAAGCCTTTGGTTCAGATCTGTTAAACTTAATTATGTTAATATATAATGATGATGGGCTTAGCAGTTTACCCTGGAGGATTACTTTATTGACCAAAAGCGGCCATATCATGTGATGCCTGATGAGTAGTGTGACATATTATAAGTTGTAGGGGAAAAAGATGATCTAGTGGAAGTTCTCATAGGGTACAATACAATGGCTTTTTCTTTTTCCTTTTTTCTTATATAGATGCAATGGACTCAATTTTAGTGAAAGTGCCTTGGCATATTTTTTTAATAAGGCAATTGGTGATAAAAGATGGCATCCAGGTATGTCTTTAACAGTTCTTTAATGTGCCTCAGGAATTTTGGGAGAACTGGTCTGGGCCATGTTGCAAGAATCTGCGTGGAAGTTGGTGCTAAAGAGGAGTTGGTGAAGGAATTTGATATTCAATGCAAAAATGTGGGATTGGGTTAATGTGAAGGAAGAATACCAATGGGTATGTACCAGCAAGATGTTCATGTTCTCATAGTATTTGGCCATGTGACTAAGAATGCCTTAGTTTCAAGACTTGAAATGAGAGAGTGGTACAACAGGCACTAATAGAAGAAATAAAGATATGACAGGTTGTTTATAAGAAAGAAAAGGTAATTAGTTGTGTTAGTAGTAGGGTGTCAAATGGGTGGGTTTGGGTGGATAATAAATGAGTTAGGTCTTTAAAAACTTAATTGTCTATTTAAGCCTATTTAACAAAGTATGTATGGTCCATACTAACTCAATCCACCCATTTACCTAATTATTTTATGCATGTAAATGGTTAAAATATCTTACAACTTCTAAAATGATAAAAATACCGATGAAAATGACAAAAATATCTTCCAAATGATCAATAAATGGATTTAAGTAAATTTATTAGATATCCAGTAAACAACCTAATTAAAGCCTAATTAAACTCAATTTAATTGGATCTAATTGGGTTAGCACCCATTTGTTCATTTATTAAATAAGTGGGTTTGATTAAATAATTAGTGAATGGGTTTAGATGGATTAATGGGTTTGAGGTTTTTTTGTCACCCTAGTAGGCAGGTTTCGATTGTCAGGAACGTAAAGAACACCATGGGATTGGGGGTGTCAGCTTCAAAGTCTGAGCTAGCTACTATTGATCCTGACAGGGGAATAAAAACCCTCCTAGTATGGAAGAAACTACAGAAAACTAGGCTACCCCTAACAGGTTTGATGTTATTAGGAGTGATTTAGCTGATGATGACCCCCCCAATACAGCTTCTTCTAAAATGACTCTTTAAAACAAAAGAAGTTAGGAACTTTAATAAAGTAAAGAAAAAAAAAAAAAAGCTGCAGAGAGGCCATGGATTTCTTACAGGGGATTTCAACGCTACAAGGTACCATTCCTAAAGCTGCTGGATGAGAGATCCTTCCCAACAGGTACTGCAAAAACAAGAAGATTATCTAGTGAGAGAGATTATTGATGATGATATTCAAAGTAATTTGTTTTCTATAATAAGGCTCTAAGGGCAGATAGTTTAGAATCAATGCCTTTCTCTTGAAGATTTGGGGAATAGTGAGAATAGCTACTACTAGATCCTTCTTTTAGTTTAGGATAGCCGAGTGCTACGGTTATCGCTCACATCCTTAAAATGGAAAATTCTACCACAAGCCGAAGGATTTTCAATCCATATCTTGTTGTAAGTTGCAGTACCCTGTACAAATGCACAGTAATGATTTTCAGCTAAAATGCTATAGTTAACAGGAGTTTTACTATAAGATAAAAACTTATAAATTAAGGTCGCAATAAATATAATTGGTGTTATATTAAAAGTATAATAAATAAATTTCTTAATTACTTTTTTTAATTTGGGTTTAAAAGTTGACACATCAATTTAAGACTTTATGAGTGGGTTCGGCTTAATGTTTTCTATCTTAAATACTTTTTTTAATTTGTGTTTAAAAGTTGACACATCAATTTAATACTTTATGAGTGGGTTTGGCTCAACGTTTTCTACCAAATAACGTGACTTTTTAACTCAGAACGTAAAAATGTAATTGTTTGACCCCACGTTATCTAAAGTAAGATTTTTGAGAACACACGTTTTGAAACTGAAGTCAGGTACTGTGATTTCAAATACGCGTTTTTATTAAAAAAAATATTGAGGTTTGCAGAACACACTTTTGAAAAAACTTCCGCATTTTGTAAAAAGTGATTTATCACAAATACTCTCACCAAAGGTTAAAAATACCCAAGTATAAAAGCTGAATTTGTCTTCTCGTCGCTTCACCTCTGCTTCAAGAGAGAAACTCTACTTCACCTCTACTGCTGCTGCTGCTTGCTGCACCGTCTTCTCGTCTCTTTCACACTCCAAATCTCTGGTAAGTGTCCTTGGTTTTCATCATCATCTTCTGGAGTAACATATATCAATGATCTTTTTCATATGTTGTTGTGAAAACGACACAGTTTTTAACCCAAACCCATCCTTAACTCTTCTGAGTCTTCTCTGGGTATTTGGCAGATCAGATTCGTAGTCTTTGGTGTTCTTTTCCTTCTATGCCCAAAGAACTGCTTTAGAGTTAAAAGGATGATGACTGATAACGTCTATGCTGAAGTGGGTCTCAATGAGAATGAGGTCAATGGATTTAAAAATTTTGATGAGCCCCAGACCTTCTTGAGCGAAGAAAGGGATAGGAGGAGAAGATCTAAAGCCGTGAACTCATTGATCTTCTAATATATACCTTCTAAAGTAAACGGATTTCAATTTTTTTTTTTTTTTTAAATAAATGGGACAAAACTGAACTATGAAAGTCAAGCTATCAAGCATTAATCTTTCTTACTATCCTTCCCAACCACACACGTGGACTTTCTCTATCTCATTCTTTTTTTCTTTGATTTTTATTAGCTATTATCTCATTCTTATCTATTCCCTATTTATCACATTTAAAAATTCATTTTTTCTAATTGTCTATATGATTATTTTATAATGTTAATAAGTTAGTTACATTTTATTATTTTTATTTTTTTAAATAAGATTTGAAAAAAGTTCACATAAAATTGTCTAACTAACTATTATTATTTATGACTTAACTTATAAATATTGTTATTATGATTTTATTAGGTGTGAACAATTTTAATGGAATTTTTTTTTTTTATCATTTTTAGTATATTATTATTATTATTATCATTTTTATATTTAGCAACAAAATATTGTTATTATTGTTACAATTTGTAAGCATTTGAAAAATTACACTATAACTTAACAGTATAATCAAGTCCTTTTTAGTCATTTGTACTCGAAACAACAGTTTTAAATTAAAATTAACCAAATGCTCAATTGACAAAAACAACACTTTTTCATTAATTTTACCAAACGCTTAATTATGATTTTCAAAATCGTGTTTTCAAAATCGTAATTTTAAAACCGCACTTTTTCAAACAGCTAACCCAAACCCACCCATATATATAGTAAAAGTTGTAATATCTCTAACAACACTCTAGAACCAATAGGTTGAATGACTGGTGACAATATCTTTTTTTTTTCAAGAGCTTTCTAAGAAACTGTCATAAATAGAGATGAGAATGAGGAGGGGCAAGGGCCAATCATGGGTATCCCATTCCCGTCCCACAGGGGCATTAGCCCCACTTGTCCTCGTCATGTTCTTGCCTTAAGGGCTCGCCCCATTCATATCCCCTGAGACCCTACATCGCTATGCCCTACACTTAATTTAAAAGGATAAAACTTTTTCTTTTTTTTGAGTAAATAAAAGGATAAAACTTAAGTACATTATATTAGATTTCCTAATTAAATTCAAATACATGGTTGTATGGAATACTGAAGGAATGAAATACAAATAATGTTTTCTTTTCCAATGACAATTAAAATAATATAACTATGTATTTGAATTTAATTGAGGAACGGAAAACCTAATGTCCTGTACATAAGTTTACCTAATTTAAAATATACAATAATATAAATATTGATATTTATTAATACTCAAACAAAATCTTTACCAAACAAATAATACTCAATAATATAAAACAAATCTTTAACTTTAATATAAAAAAAAATTGTCACACCATATTATCTAACAAAACAATAATACAAAGCCTCAATGTGCCAACACAAACCAAAATCTTAACAAAGTAATAATACTCAATAACACAAACCAAATATTTAACACTAATACAAACCACAATTTTCACACCAAATTTTTTAACAAAAAAATAAAACAAAGTCTCAATGTATCTAACATTCCATTAAAATAAAAATAAATATACAAAATTTCTAATAATTATAATGGCAATTTTGTGATTATAGAAAATAATGACATTTTAATAAAGATATTTGGGGCGAGACTTGGTGACAAAAATCTGTCTCCACCTACCCTAATAGTTGTGGTAAAGATTTGCCATGTACTTGCCGTATCACATATTCGGGGCAGAGAAAACCCGCGAGGAACGGTGGGTCAAGGTGAAATTATCATCCATAGTCATAGAGGCATGAGTAGTTTTATTAGATGTGCCCTTACTTTATACTTGATAAGAGCCTATGATACTTTGAAGTGAAATTTCTTGGACCAAAAAAACAAAAAACAAAAAACCAACAACTTTGTGTTGTTGGGAGTGGTACAGGTACGTGTGCATTTGGATGAATACTATATAAATTTGTTGAAAGCTGTTTGGAATATAGTTGTACCTAAAAAGAAAAAGGTCAAATTACATAATCACCCTCTAGGGTTTGGCTCAATTGCAAACAGACCCCTTAGAGTTTTGATTTTGCAATATAACTACCTGTGATTTTTAAATTGGTGAAATTGACCCTTCTAAGTACTTTTTTTGTCGATTTTGCTAGTAAAAATTTATCACGTGCATTACATATGACCACTTTATAATAAAAAATTCATTATTATAAATCCAAGTGCAATGCATATGACAAATTTTGTTAATAAAATTGACAAAAAATATACATAGAGGGATCAATTTCACCAATTAAAAAACCACAGGTGGTTATATTGCAAAATTGAAACCCCAGGAGGTCACTTTGCAAATAATCCAAACCTTAGGAGGTGATTATGTATTTTAACCAAAGAAAAAAAAAGAAAAGAAAAGAAAAAGTAAAGTTTTAACAAATTGTATATACAAAAAAACTAAAAATCTAAAAGAAAAAAATTGTTGATAAACATTCATGTAGTCTAACCTCAAAAGTTAACTACAAAACTCGAGGTTTGAATTGAAACACATTTCAGAGTTTAGGGTCTCATTTGTAATCTCCTAATTTATAAGGTTTAATTATTTAAATAATTTTTCAGTATTTGTAACTTAAATCGCTTAAACGACGTGTAGCTCATTCGTTTTGGGGCATACGGTTCCAAGTTCACGAGCTAAAAGTCTAAAACCCTACTAAGAAAACCCAAAACCCCTTTCCTTCAAACCAAAAATTTCCGAGTCCGAAATTTTCAACAATGGTTGATTCGGAAGCGAAGCCTAAAGAGACACACACGAAGAAGATGAAGAAGAACAAAAAGAGAAAGCTAAGTAGCTCCGAAGTGACCGAAACACCTACCAAAACGCACCGTGTTGAACACTTAGAGAAACACACAGAACAAATGGAGGTGGAGCAGCATGCTGAAGAGTTGGAACAGAGAGAGCCGAATCAGGAGCTCGAACAAGGCTGTCCATGGAGGAACCTTCAGTTGATTTTGTCTATCCAGAACAAAGACCTCGACCTTCACAAGTTAGTTCTCTGTGTGTGTGTGTGTGTTTTTATTTTTTATTTTTTCTGCTTGGTTTCTGAGAAAGTTAGGGGGAAAAGAATGAAACTTGAAATTAAGCATCACATTTAGAGATTATGGCATTGTCAAAGCTATGTTCTTTTGCTAAATTTTTGCATAGAAGTTTTTTGGCTGGCAAGAGAGCTGTGGAAAAGCAAAGAGAAAACAGTGTTTTGAATAATTGATACTATAGGAGTAGCTCTAATACTCTTTTATCTAATAAAGTTTTTTTTTTTTTGTATAAAAATATTTGGATAATTGAGTCTCAAATTTTATCATGGTTTTGTTTTTGAATGGGAGCAAACGGTTTAAGCTAACATTAGTTGTTCTATTTTCTTCTCCTGCACATTTTTTTGAGTAACCAAATGGGGCATTGAGGTTTAGTTCTAATACATAATTTAGATAATCCATTTCCTTAATATATTTGATAGCCATGAATTAGAACATTAAGTTTTTCTTTGACAAATGAGGGTGTTTCAATGCAGGAAGGTGGAATTAGCCTTCAATTTTGTGAAGATGAGGGTCATAGAAGAAGGCAACAGTGCTGATCAAGATTATGAAACCGTGAAATTACCCCGTTTGATAGTTTTCCTTAATGATTGGAACCAGTCATTGTTGATTCCTTCAGAGAAGAAAACGAGAGGTGTTGTGCAGAAACCTCAGGCTGAAGTTATTGAGACATGGTTAGATTTTAGATGTTGGGAGATTTTCAAATTTTGCTTGGAGGAATCATTGAGACTGCAAGTTTCTTTAAATTTCTCACGGAACCTTTTACGGTCTATTTTTGTAATTGCAAAAGATGCAGTATCTTTAGTGAACAACACATTGCTGAGTTCACAAGAATCATATTTTATTGGTGAAGGCTTTAAACTGTACAGTACTGTGCTTGATTGTATCTCTTTGGTCTTCTCATCCCATGGTGGCTTGTCAAATGAAAATTTAGACTTGTGGTTGTCAACTGTTGATGCAGTGCTTGAGCTTGTCCTCAAAGTTTACACCAAGAACCTTGATAGTGGCGGTATGAATGTTTTTGCCATGCGGTTTTCATGCTTGGTGCTTGAACCATTTGCCAACTTTTTGAGGGTCCATCCAATTCGGAAAATGGGATTTCATGATTTCATTGATAAACTTCTTGAGCCGCTGATGCATTTGCTGGGTGTCTTGCATCTACAAAGTGGTGGAAGTGATTCTCATTGGACAGAAAACTTAATGAAGTTAGTTGAAGAAGTTTTGTTTAATGGGTTGTTTCATCCTATCCACATTGATGGATTTCTGAGCTTACGTGGTACAGAGAAGTATGCAACATCTAATGATGAGGAATCAAAAAACTCGAAAACTGTCATTAAGAGTTATCATAGACACTTATTTGAAAAACTGGAAAGAATCCTAACTGAAAAGAAGGTATCGGCAATGGGTGGCATTGGAGAACTATTCCGCTTGCTTGTTCATCGAGCGAAAAAGTTAAAAGGAGGAGCTTCAAGGCACTTGGAGGATAACTCATTTGGTCATACATCTAAGATGTATCCTGGCAGTAGTGTACTTCTAGACAAGAGTTATTACTCAAGTGGTTTCAGTGCAGACACACGAAAGTCACTTTTTGATTTTTTTGTACAGATTATGGAGCCTCTTTTGCTCAAGATTAATTCTTATCTTCAAGCTAAACCAGAAGTGGGACCTGAGTTGTTGGAGGTTCAGGGCACACTCAATTCTATTAATAAGTTACTTGCCTGCTTTATGGATGAGAAGGTTTATGTAAGAACAGAGGACACCTCTGAAGGAGCTTGTTTTAATTTCTTGAAGAAGGTTTATGATACTGTTATTTCATTTTCCACCAATTTACTCGGGTTGTCAAAATATGATATAGAAAACCAGACACACATTGACATGTTAACTTTATCAGCCAATGAGGTATTTGTTGCTGTAGGTTATCTTCTGGAAATTGAATATGAGGTTATAGGGAATGACTTAGTAAGCTTGTGGATTATGATGTTTTCTTACTCAGGCATTGGTTTCTCTTTGGTGGATGTGTTAGATCAATGCTCATTATCTTCCAAGATAGAAGCCCTTGGATGCCAACTGATTAATCTCTATAGTCAGCTTCGCCAGGTTAGTAGAACTCTCGGATCATATTCTATTTGTCTGCCTTTTAATATCTATACAAGTTGGAAATATCTGGCATAAGACATGGTTTAAGTCATTAGTTATGTGTGCATGTGAATAATTTTTTCGGTGTGTGGGGGTTTGCGGAGTGAGTGTTCCAGGGCCATAATTTATTTCCCTGCAAATTTCCTGTCTTGTTCTGTTCTGTTTCCCATTCTTGTTTCTGTAACTCAAAATTTGTTCTGTATTGACTATTGAGGCGTATGACCTTTGACTTAAATAGCACTTCCTCTCCCCCCATAAGAATGGGATGGGGGTTGAGGTCATTGGTTCATGACCCACTGAGTGCATGTCTAAGTTACCAGTAAAAAATATATATTGTTGTTTTGTATTGAGAGGTTTCATGCCATGTTCTTATACATTTAACTAATGTAGGTGAATAATACCATCTGTGCACTGTGTAAAGCGGTAAGGCTTATAATATCACATGATGATGGTGGTGAAATAAATTATTCGGGATCTATGGCTACTTTACCTTCTGAAGCTTATGCAAGATCAGTGGGAATGCTATTATCCTCCCAAGAGTTTAAATGTGCTATTGGTAATGCCATTAAATCTATACCTGAAGGACAAGCGAGTGGATGTATTAGGCAGTTAACAGAAGATATATCAGAATCTCTGGAATGGATGAAAGTTAATTGTCCAGTGGCTGAGGGAAAAGAAATTGGCAAATTAGAAGTAAGTAGCGTGCAACGTTTTGAATTGCAGGCAGAACTGTTGGGAAGAGGATTGTCTGAATTGTATGCACTAGTGCTAGATTCAGTGACTGTCACATCAGGCAACAGTAAACTCCTTGGAGTTTCTGTCAAGGACCTGATGACACTACTACGTCCTTGCATGAATAGCCTAGTTGGTGTACAGCCAGATACTGTCAACAAGTTTCTTTTTTCTGTCACAGGAAGAAATTTTGATGCTGGGAATAAAGGTGATTTGCTGAAATTTGATTTTTCCACTTATTGGGTCTTTGTGTTCTTCTTTCACTTGTACATGTCTTGCCGAAGCTTATATAGGCAAGCAATCAGCCTTATGCCTCTAGATTCATCAAGAAGGATGTCAGGAGTAATGGGGGATTCATTCACATCATACTCTGGAAAGGATTGGATGGAGAGGACTGATTGGGATGATGGGGGCTACTTTTCTTGGTTTCTCAAACCTTCAACTTCTCTTCTTGTTGTTATACAATCAGTTTCTAATGTTTATCTCCAGGATAGAAGTGAAGATTGCTGTCCTTTAATTTATGTATTGAATGCTATGGCTCTTCAGAGGCTTGTGGATTTGAACAGGCAGATAAATTCCCTTGAGTATGTGCTGCAGAGTAATGATAATCTGTTGCAAAAGAAGTTGCTTGATGATGCTGGCTTGTCACTGTCTCGTAAAAGAAGTAAAAAGTGGGAAAGGCACATCTCAGTTTTGAGGCAAGAGGCAGCAGGTCTTACTGATTTCATGATGGGACATCTACAGTTAGTGACTAAAGGTCAACAGTCAATCTCTTCTGATGATGCAACTTGTATGGATACATCTGGCCAAGCTCTGCATGAAACTGAAGAATGGGATTTCAGTATTTGTTCTATGAACAAGAAGTCATTGCCTACTGCTATTTGGTGGATCCTTTGCCAAAATATTGATATTTGGTGCTGTCATGCTGCTAAAAAGAAGTTGAAATTGTTTCTCTCACTTTTAATCCGTACTTTCCTTCCCTCTTCAACAAGCAGCTTTGTGAAGGTTGGAAAGCCGCATATTAATGAACCTAGCCAGCTGAGGAAAGTCACCATGCATCAAATCTCATCAGAACTTCTAAGCAACTCAATTTTGTATGAACAAAAAGTAAGACACTTGACTGAATCATAGATCCCCCCAACCCTCTTACTGATTTTCATACCAATACAAACTATCGTTGTGTGTTTATGTCTTTGTACTACATATTTTTTTTTATGTTCTTCGAAATTTTGCTTCCTGTATGAGTGTATGATGTCCTAGTACTTCTATTCGTTTATTATTGCTGTATATTGTCTCATTCCATCTCTTGTATTAGTTTGTCTGCAGGTATATGGCATCAAGATTTTGTCGTGTATTGGCAGATTTTTCACCTGGCAATGTTGATTTGAAGTCATCACCACATTGGCCAGAGGTCCTTGGTGCACTTGACAAGTCGTCAGTAAATGTTTCTGGCAACAGAAATGTTACTTATGATTGTTTTTCAGACTCAAAACTGATTGCCCAATCATCTGATAAGCTGCCTACCAAAATTTGCAATGAACAAAAAGCTTTACCTTTCAGCAGCATGAATTTTACATCTTGTCATTGTTTGCTTAATCTTTTGTGTTGGATGCCGAAAGGGTATTTAAATTCAAGATCGTACACACTTTATGCCACTTATATACTCAACCTTGAAAGGTACACTGTCTTCTCTGCATAATTGGTCCTTTTATGTTATGATGTGGTGCCTGTTGATATAAAGGTCTCCCAGCTTAAATAATGATTGTTGCTTTTAGAACACAAGCAAGTACTACACATCTTTTCACCTCTCTTGAGACAAGGATTTGTGCTGCATGCTGAACTCTTTAAATCAACTGAAGGTGATAAAATTAGGAAATAAGAATTGCAGAAAAAAAATTGAAATAGATATCCGGATTTATGCATCTAATACCACTTATATGTATACAACTGAAAATTATGGTTTAACTTTCTTTGTTGCAAATTGTTCCTTCAAGTTTTTACACATACTACTTTTCTTAAACAATTAATATCTACTTGTGCACTTTTTGGTAATTTCATGGAGATATGTAATGATCAGTTATCTCATTGTGTATAATTGTCAACCTTTTTCCACAAGCATTCAAGTAGCATTTATCATGTGATATGATATCACAGCGCTCAGTTTTGCAATCTCTACTGGAAGATACTCTTTCAAATTCAATTAATTATTTTAATTAATATTACCGGTCCTACATGTTTCAGGGTTGTAGTCGGCAGCTTATTGGAATGTCAGGGTACATTGTACTCACATAGCCATCATGACCTTTTCAGATTGTTTGTTTCTTGCCGGAAGGCTTTGAAATATATAATTATGGCAGCTTGTGAGAAGAAGACAGAAGCTAGTCATTCCTCATTTGCTCCTATACTCCCTGAAGATTCATTTTCTGCTACATGGATTTTCAAGTCAGTGTCTTTGGTGGTTGAGCTTCAACAGGTAGTGTCAAAAGATATTGCTAGTCAAGTGAAAGATTTGGTATTTTCATTGATGGATCACACATCTTATGTCTTCTTGACATTAAGCAAGTATCAATTTAGTCATGCTGTTCACTTCCTTATAAATGCCGAGAGGCCTTGTAAAGAGCAACCTTTTTCTGGCAATGCCGATGAACAGTGTAACTTAATTGAATCCGATCCTTGTTTGGATTCCTCCAACTGTATTGAGGCCTGGAAAAATGCATTCCTTGTTGCCAAGATTTTGAAGGAACAGACACAAAGCCTTTTTAACTCTCTGAAGGATACCCTTTGTACTGGAAAAGGGTTTCTTGGTGTCGATGTTTTAAATTGGAATAAATTTTCTTCTATAGTATCCTGCTTCAGTGGGTTTTTATGGGGTCTAGCATCTGCAATTAATGATACAAATACAAGATTTTATGATGATAAAACCCTATTATTAGGGTGGAAACATGAACATGTCTCAGAACTCAACCTTTGTATAAATGTGTTTGAAGAGTTCATCAATCTTTTCTTACAGTTGTTCCTCGTTGTGGATGATCAACAGCCCAGAAGTTTCTGTGATGCTCAAAATCTTAAAAAGTCAGAGTATGGCTCAGATTTGTTGGATGCAGAGGAGTTTTCACTGAATGGCTCTGGTGCCCAGGCTGAAATTTCATGTGGTAGACAACAGCAAAAATCTGGAGCTGCAATGGCTTGCTCGTTGTCATCTGACATTGATGATGACTCTGGAAATGCTAGTGTTAGAAGGTCACAGTTGAAAGATGCCAACTTTGCTGCCAGTATTATGACTGAGGTGGATTCATTTGACCTTCAATTTATAAATAAGCCTTTGCTGCGATGCTTGCTAAAAGGTGATTGTCCTGAAGCAGCATTTTCACTCAGGCAGCTATTGATTGCTTCTTCAGCTATATTGAGGTTAAAATTACAGATCAATAAGATTTCCTCATTGTCAAGCTTGGTGCCTTTTCTTGTTGGCATTTCACAAGTCTTGTTATTGGAATTAGTGGATATGGTTGAGATACCAGAAACATATTCTTTTGTTTGGTTGGATGGTGTTCTGAAGTATCTGGAAGAGTTAGGAAATCATTTTCCTTCAGATAATCCTACCTTATATAGAAATGTGTATGCCAAGATGATAGAGTTACACTTAAGGGCTTTGGGAAAATGCATAACTTTGCAAGGAAAAAGAGCTACTCTAGCATCTCATGAGACAGAGTCAAGTACTAAGACACTCCATGGTCATATAGGATTATCTGAAGCATCTCATTCTCAGGGGCCACATTGCTTGGATGAATTTAAATCTAGGTTGAGAATGTCATTTAAAAT
>BKZX01033384.1:0-25790 GCA_014362285.1 Fagus crenata
ATGAAAGTAATATTGTAGCATGTGCTTGCAACAGTTGTGATTGTTCTGTTGTTCATTTCATATATGAGATTATGATTCCAACATCTTTGTGGGCACTTATATATATAGAGTGAAGGGAAGAGAGATTATCAGTTATGACATGGGGGATTTGAAAGATAATAAGGATGAGACATCGGTCTAACATAGTTCCAGACTACAAGAGTCTCAAGATGAGAATGTGAGTCTATGTGTAATAATGTTTTCATAGCAAATATCTAATATTTGCCTCTAAACATTGGATAGTTTATGTAACCTGTCAAAACAAAAGGAATATATATATATAACAAATTTGGTACTAAGGAAAAAATATATGTTTCTTAGATATATCACTTTCTTGTTTTCCAAAAACTTTAGTTGATTATGCAATTGTAATTGTTTTCCAGTATATCAATACCATGCTTTTAAGATTTATTTATTTTTAATTAAAAAAAAAAGGCCTATAATTCATGTCTGAATTTTTTCGTTAGCATTCCAAATACCAAAAAAGAGACTACAGTGCTGGTTTGATACCTAGGGACACAATCCCTTTAAAAATCTACCCGTTGCAAAAAAAAAAAAAAAAAAAAGAGAGGTCATCTGCCACATGATGTGCAGAAAAGATCTTGCTTCATTCGCTAATCCATATGTCTCACTTCCTTTCTTTTCTTTTGCTATATTTTTGTCTTGTTGTGGAAAAGCTTAAGGAACCTCGTTTGTTTAGAGGAAGCAGCTCGGTTCCTGTTCTTTTAGTACACCATGTGCCTAGCAAACCCAATCATTTAGGACTTTATTCTAGTGAATTTGATTTGATAAGTTGGGTTGCGTTTTTTTTTTTTTTTTTTAATAATAATAAAAATGATAAAATTTGGCTACAAACCAGTTAGTGCTCAACTTACTATAACTCATTACGTGACAATTAATAAGATCATCCACGTGTACTTTAGTCACATAACCTATTTAATGAGTCATGTGACTTCTTTAAATAATACATGTGGATGATTTTTGGACAGAGTTTTCCTCCAACCCAGTTTGGAGGAATCTTCCTTCAACTCACTACGTGACAAGTAAATAGACCTTTCACATATGTATTTTAGAAAGTCATATGATTCATTAAAAATATCATGTGACTAAAAGGTCATGTGGATGGTCTATTTACTTATCACGTAGTGGGTTGGAAGAGGATTCTTCCAAATCGGATTGGAGGTAAATTATTTTCATGATTTTATAAACTACCACGTAGTGGGTTATAGCAAACTGGCTACAAACCAGTTTGCTATAACTATATTCATAAAAAAATATACTTTTATTTATGGCCAAAATGCAAAGAGACCCCCTGGGGTTTGGGGTAGTTGCAAACTGACCCCCTGGGGTTTCAATTTCGCATCATAACCACTTGAGGTTTATCAATTTGTAAAATTAACACCTCAACTAAACCACCGTTTAGTTTCTATGAAAGATAACAGCAGGGACAAGGAAGGAATCCCCCGGAGCAGCAGAGACTCGCCGGAAAGCACCCTGATCCAGGACAAGCAACTTCATCCCTTTTCCCCTCTCTCTCTTTCTCATTTTTCCTCACTCCCGACAGATCAAACGAGCTTAAACAACAATGGCGTCTGAGAACGACAATTCCAGATCCGGATCTACAATCAACGGCGAGACTCCTCCAAACCCAGACCACAAAACGGCACTGATTACTGGAATCACCGGTCAAGACGGTTCGTACCTGACCGAGTTTTTGCTCGACAAAGGGTACGAGGTTCACGGCCTGATCTGACGGTGAGATTGAGAGAGAAAGAATGAGAGAGAAAGAGGCGTGCAATTGAGAGAGAAAGAAGGTGATGGTCTTGCCGGTGAGGGTCTTGATGAAGATTTGCATTCCACCGCGGAGACAGAGGACCAAGTGGAGTGTGCTCTCCTTTTGGATGTTGTAATCGGCGAAGGTGTGGCCATCTTCGAGCTGCTTGCCGGCGAAGATAAGCCTCTGCTGGTCCGAGGGATTTCTTCTTGTCCCCTGCTGTTATCTTTCACAGAAATTGAACGGTGGTTTAGTTGAGGTGTTAATTTTACAAATTGATAAATCCCGAGTGGTTATGATGCGAAATTGAAACCCCAGGGGGTCAGTTTGTAACTACCCCAAACCCCAGGGGGTCTCTTTGCATTTTGGCCTTTATTTATTTATTGGATAAGGTTTAGCTACAAACTAGTTTGTGGCCTGTTTGCTATAATTTACTATGTGACACTTTATAAGACTGTCCACATGTATTATTTAAAGATGTCACATGACTCGTTAAATAGGTCATGTGACTAAAGTATAAGTGGATAATCTTATTAATTGACATGTAGTGAGTTGTAGTGAACTGAAAACTCTCTCCTTATTTATTTATTTTGGTTGAAATACTTTTATTTTTAGTTACCAACATATTTTACCATATTTCCCACTAAATTTTTTTTTTCCCCAACTCAAATCGATTTAATTTAACTCACGCACACGCTGTCGAAACATTCCCTAAATTCAAAACTTTCTTCCCCCTCTCCTCTCTCCATGGCGGGATACTCATACGAACCCCCCTCATTTTCCCTCGGCCTCGATCTGGGTCTCGATTCGGAGCCCCAAATAGCTCCCGATGACCACCCGACCCAAACTCCAGCTCCCAATGACCAAGACTTTGGACCTGAGGTCATGGACTCGGATCCTGAAACCAGGCCTGAACCGCCCCGGATTCTCAAGCGTCTCAGGCGGGGGCCGACCACCACCAAAACGCCGCCGTCTCGTGCCGTTGATGATGACATTGAAGACTTCTCATCAGAAGACGATTTTCTTAGAGGTAATATATTAATCTGGTACCTTTTTATTTATTTGTGTTTTTGATTAGGGTTTGTTTTGATTTTGATTAAGTAGTAAAGTAAAATTTGTTTAGATTAATGATTCTGATAATTTCATCTAAGTATGATTTGTGTTTTGTTGGTTCACATTTTAGCTCTATAATTTGGTTTTAGTGAATTTTTGGTTAATGCAATTTTGGGTGAAACTATTGGATTGGTCTCTGAAATTTGGGTTGGATTTTATTTTAGTCCTTGAAATTTGGGAAATTTAGTTTTAGTCCTTGAAAAATTGTAAATGTACTGAGTTAGTCATTCCGTAACCTTGTTATAATGGAGCATCGTATGGCTTTGTCGAATTTTTCATGTTAGCAAGAATTATGACGGCAAGGCTATCAAATTACTAACTTGGTATGTTTACAATTTCAAGGATTAAAATAGAACCTAACCCAAAATTTATGGACCAGATGTATATTTTTGCCAACAAAAAAAGAGAAGAAGACATAGCTAAGACTTTTAATTGTTGCATAGGGACTTGCTTTTAGTTATAATCATTGATTTATAATAGGAGGTTTGTGTTTAACTAGTGGTACCTGGTTAACAACATTGGATTTACTCTAGGACTGGTTTTCTATTTCTAGTTAGGTGCTACTTCAAAGATGGTCAAATGAAGCTGGACCCATCTGCTTTTGGAGCTCCTGAGTCTGTTTTCTGTCGTTATATGTCAAAAAAAACAATGTCAGTTTATAGAAGAATTTGTTCACTCTTGATTTTTGGATGGCCTTTTTTTTTATTAGGAAATGATGCACATCCACCATCACAGTACCAATCTATGTGTAGCAGCTCAAAGATCCCATTGCATGGTTGTGGGGTTGTAACCACTCAATCATCCAGCCAGTTGAAGGCAAGGAAAAGGAAACAGTTTTCTGATACATCAGCTTCTGCAAGTTTGGAGACAAGCCGCAATGATTTGAAGTTTCCAAAGTTAACTCTCAGTCCTCTTCGAAGGTTCCAGTTAATTGATTCTGATTCTGATGAACCACCCAGCTATGACAATGTAAGCAAAGAAGTTCGTGAAATCGGTCCATCCTCAATAGAACGACGATGTAACCCTGACCATTCTGCAACTTTGAGTGAACAAAAGAGAAAAGTGTCAGCTAATATGAATCAAAATGAGGATTTATGGGAAGGTTTCTGTCCCACCAAGAGTTTTGGTATTTCAACACCTGCTTTCGATGAGTTTTGTGAAGAATACTTCCAATCTTTGAAGGATAAGAATGTAAGTCAGAGACTGAGTGATGTATGTGTAAGTAACAATGAGGGTCATCAAGGAAAAACAACTAACAGCCAAAATGATGAACAAGTTTGGGATTCGGATGACCCCCTTCCTCCTGCTCATCACTACTTTTTCCATCATGATCCAAGGATTCAGAAATTAGTTTGCAATCGCTTATCCAACTTTTCCCCACTTGGTGTTATTAACAACAGAAAATACGAGCAGCCTAATTCATCAGCTATCGATTACATGTATCTTGCTTTCCATTTCTTCTATTTCTATTTCTTTTGCATTTTATCAACTTTATCATCTGTTATATAACAATATGCACTTATTGTCACTTCAGGAGACAATTCAACAATGAAGGAGCTTCTAAACGGCAAGCAACTCAGAAAATGAATGTTGAGAAAAACTCCACAAGGGGGAGAAATAAATCGAAAATATCAAATACTAAAGAAGTCTTGCTTGCTTCTGGAGGCTGGATGGACCCCAAAATCACTTATCTATCTAGCAGGGGGGAAGCTTCTAAACAGAACGCAACTCAGAAAATTAATGTTAAGAATAGGTCAACAAAGGGAAGAAATAAATCAAAAAAATCAAATGCTGAAGAAGTTTTGCATGCTCCTGGAAGTTGGGTAGAACCCAAAAGCCATGCCAGCACTCCAAAGGATGCTGGCAAAAGACGGGTTCATGCAAATGGCCAGTCTGCAGGTCATTGGTTTACAAACTCCGAAGGAAGGAAGGTATGTAAATTACTATATTGCCTCTTGGTTTGAATGAATTTACAGGCTGATGTTATCCTCTATCGTTCCTCTGTAGGTTTATGTCACTAGAGGTGGGCAGGAGTTGACAGGTCAAAGTGCTTATAGACAATACAGGAAGGTATATCTAAAAAACCCCTACATTAATGATTTGGTTTTCACCTTATGTCACTTATATACATTGAATACACTTGGTTACAGGAGAGTGGAGCAGGGTCTAGGAAGTCAAAAAAGAAAACGAATACCAAGAAGAGAAAAGGCTGAAGCACGATGCTTAAGAATTTTATCCATTTGTTACTTGTAACCTGTAGAATGTACTTGGAGGACTTGCATTCCTAGTGGTGACTGGTGAGTCATGAAATCCCCAATTTACTGTAAAAAGTTCTAAAATGTAATATTGTCTTTTACTGTAAAATTGTTTCACAATCTTTGTAAGGATGGTTGAGATGTGTGCCAAAAATCAGATTCTTTGATTCTTACTGAATAACTTTCATTCACTCTACACCAATCCGTATTTAAGATTTTAGACCTTTTAAGAATATGTGTGTTTAGGAGACCAAACTCACTTTAAGTCGGTAAGGTTTATCGGACCAACTTGAGAAGGTGGGCCTAGCCATAGCCACAAAGGCTCCCAAGGTGGACTGGAGTCCTGCTTTGAGCCTGCTAGGTGCAATTCCCTCCAGTTTGATTTGTATACTTATTTATTTAATTAAGGAATGGCTACTTTTAACCTATATTTCCATAGAAAATGTAGGTTATGTTAAAAATAAATTAATCTCATAATTGGGTATAAAGAATTGTTTTCTTTTCTGGTGACACCGATCACTTTAGATTTTAGATTGACTTAAAATGGTAACTAAATATGTACATGTTCAAAATGATATATATATATATATATATATATATATATATATGTGGATGTGTGAGGTGAGAGAAAAAAAGAGTAAAAGCAAGAATTTCATACCAGTGTACGTGAGTGTCTCATGAGCTGCAACTAGAACCGAACTTTATTGTGATTCCATACTTACAATATTTCCAGTTTGTTCGAACACATTTGATGTAATGAAAATGGCATTTGAGACAAGCAAAAAGGCAGGTTATTCCACATTCTCGCATTGCAAGGGAAAATCCTTTTCGTATAACAGGAGACAAAAGGTGAAGAGGGGGAAAACGCTCATAAAGGGAAGGGGGAAGGAGAGAACGCCGAGATGTTTTATGTGAAGGGTTTAGAGGATTTTCAGCTTGCACTACAACTAACACAACTATCATCAACACCGTTATAAGTTTACTCATACCTTTTTCACCCATAATTCCTCTCTCACTCTTGAAATATTTCGTTATGTGGGTTCATGTGAACAAATCTATTATTTATAGGCCTAAGAGCATAATGTTAATTTCCTTCAAATTAACAAATGAATTCCACGTGTTAATTCACCTTTAGTCAAGCATGAAGAATCAAACTCCTTAATGTATTCAATAATCTAAGAGAAAATTATATTAGGATTTCGACCTCAAATCTTTTACCATTTTGCAAATGTATCAATTATCATATCTTGCTCTTTCATTCCATTGCGTAAAACTAATATATTTTGAGGATAATTATACACTGCTCATACCCTTTTTTTTGTTGGTATGACGGTATAGTACCTTTAAAAAGTAGAAGGTCACATTTTAAAGTACCAATATCACATATGATGGTAATAACCTCACATATGATGATATCTAGTATCTACCATTACATAGTTTGATACCTTAAATTTTTATTTATTTATTTAAATTTAATATATATAAAAATTAGATAGTACTAACATCAGATTGGATAGTAATTACATCATAGTAGATGATAACAATGGTTAAGATTTCATTTGTTTCACCAATTTTATCCTTATCAATTTATTGGTACGGTATACATAATATTACACAGATTTTTTTTTTTTAATTTATTGACCCATCTAAAACATATGCTTTAGTTGCATGAAAGGTGCCATTTAAATAATATTTTATATCACAATTTTTGTCATTTAGCATGAGTATAAATTAAGTAAAACTGAGGCAAGAATTATATTATTCCTCTCTTGAAACCCAAAATACCAAAGTTTATTCAATCGAAACTTTTTTATGTATATGTATAACAGTATAAGTATTACCATGTGTCTGCATATACATATACAAACCATCTGTTCTTTTATATACCTCTATAAAACTGATGTTTTAGTTGCATGGAAGGTGACAATTAAATCATATTTAATATCAAAAGTTTTGTCAACTTAATATGAGTATAAATTATAACCTTGTAAGTAAATCTTTGGCAAGAATCACAAAACAATTATATCATCTATCGACAGGACACGACCCTGAATACCAAAGTTTACGAGTGGTTCTAGTCAGGAAATCCCTAATTAATTGTAATAAGTCCTAAAATTTAGTATTACCCATTGTTTTTTTTTTTTTAACTTACAAACCATATGTTCTTTTATTTATCCCTTTTAAACTGACGCATGAAAAGTGACAATTAGACCATATTATATATCACAAATTTTGTCATCTAGTATTAGTATAGATTATGACCTTATAAGTTATAAGTAAACTTGATCTTTGGGAGGAATTACAAAACAGTTATATTATTACTTTTGTGAGAGGACATGATCCTAAGGAACAAACTTTGTTAAATCCAAAATCTATCATCATTTCCAAAATTTATAAGAGTGATTATTTATTACTCTCGGAGTACAATAAATACATATATATTCTCTCATCTCATATAAATAGTAGGTTCCACTAATTAAATTTGTAATAGGACCTACCATTCATGTGAGAAGAGGGAGTATGCATTTATTTGCATTTCAAGAATACTGAATAATTTTCAGAATAAATTAAGAAAAAATTTCAAAGAGACACCTCGGATTGATGACAGCTGAATATTTGGCATGATTTAAGAACATAAGGAAACAACATATTAGATGCAGGCAGGTATATGGTATATTCAGCTCTTAAATCTTTTTAAAAAAGCACATCACAAAATTAAACTTTTATACAAAATTTGTAACTATTGGAGGAAGAAGCTTTTTTCCACCAGGATAAATCCAACAGAACATGAAATACAAATGATTGAAAACTGTTTTTCACAATCCTTGTACAAAGCCTTGGCAAACAAGCAAAAACTGAGGCCTCTATTATCTATAATTCTCTTGGATTACTCTCTCATGTCCCAATTCACAAAAGAGAGTAGTAGTTGAAAAGGAAAGAAAAAATAAATAAAATGTTGATCAACCCGAAAGCAGACGAACCTAAGTATTCATGTGTAACTGGAAGTATTGTGCTGGTCTGGTCCCTGGTCCTCTAGATTTGGAGGAGAAGCCTTTGATCTCAGTATATGCTTGCATGTGCTGAAAAAACATATAAATGTTAAACTCTTGAAAGAAATTAGAGATTAATAGTGATAAAATGTTAATAAAGCAAATAATGTAAACTAAGTAAAACTTTCAGTATAACATATTAAACAATTGACCCAATTGAACGATCATTGCCTTCCCTATATGACATATTTTTCCTATCTAATCCAATGATATATAACACATGATGAGATCGCCAATTTGGAAATTCAATTTTTGGTAAAAGATTTAGATTTGGCTACTGATAAAATTAAGTTCTGTGTCTTCTGACCTACATAAGTGGAACAATATAATGTAAAAATTTGCGACGTGCAAATAAAGAAGGCACAAGAGTAATACATGTCCAAATCTTCTTTCCTGCTCTTGATATCGGCTGACCATAATACTGGGTCGGCGTTCTTAGGCATGGAATCTTGTAGTTGGGATTTCTCTCTTAGCCAATGTTCTGCTTTATTGCACTCATTAGTGATCTGAAAACATGGAAAGTCAAAAACATTGAATGATTATAAAAACAGCACCAGATTTTAAGATTTATAATAGTCATCATTGCCAAATCCATAGCATACCATTTCTCGATCTTTGGGTGGGATCGAATCCACAGACATCCTATAATCCACAATGGACTTTAGCAGATCTCTTGTAGCTTGTGCTCTTGCTTCTTCATCTTTATAACGATTGTCAATTGGATCCACCAACTATAAGGGGAGAGAGAGAGAGAGAGAGAGAGAGAGAGAAAGAGAGTCAAGCAAAAGGAGACGGAAATTATGAAGATAAACTGATAAAAGAGTAGTAAAAGTAACCTTCTTAAGATCCTCTAATTTTGAAGTATAAGCATTTTCAGTTTCGTCATCCCCATCATCATAAAGCCACTCCTCTGTCTGTTGTAGGTTCCTAGATATGCCCTCTCTCTCCTGATCGCTTGCAAAGCTCCGATATGTGTTGAAAAGCTATTCACATACACGTGATTATTTAAGAAGACAGCCCATTGAAAAAGATGGAAGTATGAACTGAAACACCTATCTTAATTGTTGTAATTCGTGATGCCATGAGATTGATAATGACATTAACAGAGATACCAAGGTAAAATATTAATGTTTACAGGGATCTAGAATGAGTATGATTACACCACACAACATATTAAGACACTTAAATCATTTGCGTTGTTGCTTAAGATAATAATAAATATTACCTCTGGATGACAATGCTAGTCTTACAAGATAAAATCTTGAAATAAAACAAAAGCAAGAAGATTCTTCGACAAATGCATTTAGATATTTCTTGCAAACATAATGAAAGTCAAAATTGATGAGTTAATGGGATAAGCACTATGCAGTACATAAAATTACCGTCTAACAATGTAATTATATTAGTCGCTAGATAGGAAAATCTGTTTCTCATAGCAGATTGGCATTAAGTCCTAATGCTTCCTCAGCAAACCTAGACTTTACTGTTGTCAAGACAGGTGCACGAGAACCAAATTGACGTCGACTAATTATTTGACCAGGTTGAGTCATAAAACAAAAGCATATATTTAAGTCTCAGGAAAATTACACAAGTTATACCTTATTCCGCATATCATACACGTAAGATTCTAAGGCATTCTTCCTGTCTTTAGTTAGTTCCACAGCTCTGTCCTGTTGGGTCAGCTGAATTTCTTTTTCTTGGGCTTCAGACAGCTCATCCTTAGTCATTCCTCCATATATATTTACACTAACAGGTATCTCAAGCCTCCTGGTCACTTTATCTTCTCTCAATACATTGGCCTGCAGAAGAGGATTCTATGAGTTAGTTTCACCCTTTCTTCAAGGCTTTTAACATTTAAATTTGTCAGGAAAAGATATGATTTTTTCCAGAACAGAAAAACCTATTCTGTGTGTACTCCCACCATGCCAAAACCAATTTCCAAATTAAAAAGTAATGTTCTCAGAAAGTGCATTAAAATTAAATCATCCACAACTATGTTTTATAATTTAGTATTCTTATTGACTCTAAAAGTTTACTCATTGAAATATTATAATTTCTCTAACGTGTATTAGTACAATGATCAAGGGTGTTATGGGGAAGATTTCGCCTACAAACTTACAGAATCATGTGAAGATTTTGACTGTGTATAGCTACTATCTTCAACACCATTTGCAACCATATCAGAAGAACCAGAAGAAGATGCACCTTCAGCATCCATTTTGTCCATATTTGAATGAGTATTGCCCCTTTTGACTGAATCATCTACGTGATCTTCTATTAACTGAAGTAATAATTAGATTTACACCATGTGGTAATATTTCTATGAAAATAACAAACTTAAAAGAGGTGACAAGAAAATGAGACTTCTTACTAACCGTAGCTGACTCAACACTGACAATGCCATGCAGGTTTAATTGAACTTTAACTTTAACCCTTGCCTTTTCACCATGGGAGCTATGGAAAGGGCCAATCTGTTACACACAAAAAAAGAAGGTTGATAAGGCAGAAATTTTTCTGATGCAAACTTAAACATTCTCTTAAAATTTCAAACTCATTTGAAGAACATACAATTTTCTAATGTACCCTAAAATTGTATGTTTTTTTTTTCTTATTACCTTTCAAAAAACATACAATTTTAGGGCACATTATAAATTGACGTAAACCCTTGAATAATACAGAGTTCCATTGTCTCAGTTGAAACTTGAAGTGCTCTTATCACATATAAATAGTCACAAAGTCAAACAAATTTACATATTTGTGATGTTGCAAGCAGTCCATGAGCCTAAGCAAATTGTGCTCAAGTATGTTCAGGCTTGGCTTGTTCAGAGGACTAGCTTAAAAAGTGTGCTTGAGCTGCTTAGTTCTTAAATAAATGAACACATACAAGCCAGGTTGAGCTTGAGCTGTTCGTAAATGGCTTTGTTCATTTGCAGCCTACTAAAAGGTTGTATAGTGAATCAATCAACAGCTTATTTTCAAGACACCCCTTTTATAAGAAAATTTATAGAACAGAAAGCACAAAACAGCATGTGGCTATCCAGTAACAAAGACATCATCTACCTTTGGCAATGAATTCATCATCCATCACCAATCACAAAACAAACATAAGAATAAAGTCTACTCATAGAATCATTAAGCGCCAAAGTCAAATGAAGCCTCAAATAAAATAATGTAAGTTGCTTCGAACAACTCCATAGTGCTTTTTTAAGAGGAGAGGGGGGGAAGAACTAAAAAAAGCATTCTAAACTATTTTATGTAAGCAAAACACTTCAAAGTACGCATACCGTGAAACAACTAATTTTTGGTGACACGCCAGCAGGCAATTCATGGTGATTAGCATAGAATGCTTCCAAATGGAATGAATTGCTTCGTTGAAATGACAGAACTTTAATACTTGGAATGGGCTGGCCTCTTGGAAACAGTATGCCATTTGATCCTGTGCAAATTGAGCCTTCTTCTGATGAGAATCCAATGGAGAAAGGAATTATATCTTGAACCTGCATAATAACATATGGTGGAAATCACTTGCAAGATATGCAATATTAGACCAAACAAGCATATATATATATATATATATATATATATATGAATCCAATCATGCAGCAGGTGATACTACATTTTTGGACTTCAGGAATGATGCCCATAGAGAATGAGGAGAAGAAAAAGAAAAAAGTATTTGTAAATGACAAACTATTAGTGTTTACGATTACTACAAGAGAATGAGTTTCATAAATATATAGGGCAATTTAGCACATCAGTATTTAAAAACACAAACACACATCAAATATCAGAAGACTCGTTCTTAGTTTTGAGTGACTCATCTTTCACTCCACTATTCCCAGTTTGTAGATATTAACATGACTTTCTTGTGGGCCTAATGGTCAAGTGTATTTTTCCTGAACTTTCCATCAAGTCCAACTCAACATTTCTTTGTTAAATGACAAACTAAAGTTGCTTGTAACTTTTTTATACCCAAAACATGCAGAGCATCCAAGCATCTAATGCCCACCAAAACTAGATATGTAATGTGCAGTAACACACTTTATTTTCATGAGTTAAGTCGGGCGAAATATATAGTGAATTGCCACAGCCAAAGCTGTTTAAATGTCAACATAATTAAAGAACTGAGCCACATACTATAGCAAGCATCTTTCATATTGAAAATAGACATACATTTAAAGACAAAATAGTGACAATAATTGTACTTCAAATAGCCAATGTCATATGTTTATTTTGGTTCTCTTCAACATATTTTGTCTCTACCTTGGATTAACAAAAATCATAAAATAAACAGACAAGGGCAACAGACAAATCATTGCATTCTTATAGATATATAATGACATTGTGAAGGAACAATACATAACACATATCTGTAGTCAAGAACTGATAAGTCATTTCAAACTACAAACCTCATATTCTCTGACCCGAAAAACTGGACTAAGCATTGCACACTGAAGAGCACATCCACGTGCCACACATTCACTTGTATTCAGTGTCCGTCTGGGTTCTCTTCTGAATAGAGAAGCTATCAATCTAGTAACAGCTGGAATCCTAGATCCTGAACCAACAAGCTCAACAGAATGGATCTTTTCTGTAGGTAACCCTGCATCAGCCAAGGCTTTTTTACAAGGAATGCTAAGCCTCTCCAATAATCCTGAAGATAGCTTCTCAAATTCTTCCCTCTTAATAAATCCCTTAACATCTTTCTCCTCCATCAAACACTCGATAGTCAGAGGTGCCTCTGGATTTGCACTCAAAACTTTCTTTAGCTTCTCACACGCTGCCCGCAGCCTGATACACGCTTTGAAATTAGAGTACACATCAATACTGTACTGCTCCTTGAATTGTGCAGCAAAATGACTAAACAAAACCTCATCAAAGTCTCTCCCTCCCAAGTCTCTGTCAAAAGTATGTGATAATATCTTCATATGCCCAGCCTCAAATGATAAAATAGAGACCTGGGTGTCACATTGACCAATGTCAACAAACACAACATAAGTTGGGCCCGAACTATTTAAATCCGTTTTGTAAATACCATAACTAAGTGCAGTTGCAGTACAGTCATGCATCAATCTCAAAGGCTTCAACCCAGCAATTGTTGCAGCATTCAAATATGCATGTCTCTGCAAATCTGTGAAGTATGATGGTATCCCAATTACACAATCCGAAATGGGCATTTCCAAATTTTTCTCCGTTATCTCCTTCAAATGAGCAAGGAGCATTGCCATAATCTGAACTGGGGTAAATATATGCGTCTCACCCATGTACTTCATATGAACCAAAATGCCCCCATCTGGTCCTTCTGAAGTTTCAACTGGGAGCATTTTTAGCTCATGTTGAACATCTGGCTCCATAAACTTTCTACCAATCAATCTCTTCACCTGAGATATCGTGGATTTCAGGTTCATCATGGCAGAAGCAGCACCAGCAGACCCCAGAAACCTTTGCTTCTCCCCAAAAGATACCACTGATGGGGTTTCGCGTTTCGATTCATCATTCAACAAAACATCAATACCCCGCTGCTTCACCACAGCAATAACACAGTTCTCATTTCCGATATCAAACCCCACCACACTCATTTCAACTAAACTACAATTTCAGCCAACTAAATTAAGTCCAAATTCCCACTTTCCTCAACCAAGCAAAAACTTCATTCCTCCTCACACCCTAAATTTCACCAGCAATAATAGGGGCAAAAATAAAAAACTTAAACAGTGAAAATTACAGCTCAAGCTCATATAAACAATATCCAAAGAAATTTAAACTCTCTTTACTCACATCATGGCTATATTTCATTGCACATTTAAACTAAAATATGGGTTTAAAAGAGAAAATCTTTATATAAATTATACATGATATATATTCGTAAACTAATCAATTAGCATACTGCATACATATATTGACCTTTTCAACTTTTGGAAACCAAAATAACAAGACCCACAAAAAGATTCAAACTTTTCATTCTGGGTGTTCTTTTCCTCCAATTTCTCAGGTAACAAACACGAGGCAATGGATCTATATCACAAGCTAATCCACAAATTTTCTCAACAAAAAAATAAAACATTCACAGGTTAATAAGAAGATTGAAGTACCTGATTCAAGAAGAAGTTGTTTTTTGGACGAGAAAGACGTAGAAACCAAAACCAGCATTGAAATTGAAGAAAGATGAAGTGGTGGCAGAGAGAGAAAGCCTGCGGTTTGTTCGCGAAAACAGATGTGTTCTTCTTCGACCATCTTCTCGTACATTGTCAAGGTCATTTCTGTAATTTCACGTTTCCACGTATTTAGCAACAAAAAATAAAAAAGTACTAATGATCAAAATGCTCACCTTAATTTTGATCATGATCGAACGGCCATGCAAGCACCATCATAAATTTTTTTGTTTTTCTATATTTTGGGATGTTTTTGTTTTGTTTCCTATATTTTATAACATTTTTATTTGATACAAGTTGATTTGAGTCTTTATTTTCCTTAATTTTTTTAAAAAAATTTCTCATAAAATATAATATATGTCCAAAAAACTAAAGACTAAATTAAAATATTATAAAACATATGGATCAAAATGAAAATAACACCGAAATATAAGGAGTTAAGGACTAAAAGAACACTTTTGCCCTTCTTTTAGAAATTGATTAAAAAGCGAGGGTTAATATTTTCACACCTTCAAGTGATATTTCCACACCATTTGATACGGAAATATCATTTGAAGGTGTGGAAATATCATTAGCCTAAAAAGCTTATAATAAGTCTCATTATATAAAAATCTCAACTTTTATCACAATTGTGTAAGATTTATCTGGTGATTGGTGAACATTCAAGATTGTTTCTAGTGATGAGTCCCAATGGATTGATTGTTAACACTCGTAGTTTAAGGCCACACGGTTGTGACATAAATGGTGCATTTTTATGTCTACTTAAATTAGGCAGGTAGTCACAATTTCTATACAATTTTATGTAAGGAACTTGACAACAAATTGAACCAAGCAAAATCTATAGGTTAGACGAATGCAATTAACTAAAGAGTCCCAACCCCTAATCTTCCTAGTCCCCAACAACGAGAACAATAGCTACTGGACAGTCTTTACTTTTAGTATGCATTTTATGCTTTTTGCTTTCTCGGTCTCACTTTCACAACTAGTAAAGCTCACATTTCACTCGAGAAAAATAGTAGTTTATGTTTGATTATTTAGTAAATGATTTAAGTTCAAACCTAAATTTAGATTCATTTATTAATAAGTTGAACTCACATAAAATAATTTGTTTGTGAATAAGCTCAAAATTATAAGGCTCAATTATAATATGGACTTGAAACTAAATTGTATGAATTTATAAATAAGTTCATAAGATATCAAATTATTATTAATAATTTATTGATAATATAAATAGTCATACATATCATTTTTAACAATACATGGTTGGTAAATCTAATTTTTATAAATTTATAAATGAATCATATAATTTTTTTATAATTTTAAATTAAAACTAAGATAAAAGGTAGAAAAAAAAAAAAAAAAAAAAAATTGTTGGGAACGCATACCTAATATCAATGGTGAGTGGTGACCTTTTGAAATCTGACATTTGCTTGCTTACATCATGGGCTATATGGCTCGTGGGCTAAAATATTTGAGGCCCTATTGAGATTTACCTCTATAACTATCAAAAAAAAAAAAAAAACTATCAATTGTTTTGTGTGGGACTCGATGATTTTGGATTCAATTGCCTTTGTAAAAGAATCATGATTTAAATTCGGTGTACCAAACAGTCTCTAGGACATTGAGGTTTTAGACTGATTATTTCAGATGCGAATAAATTAACAGTAGATTCTTTTACAAAGGCAGTCAAGAATTGGACTCTTGGAACCTGAAAGAGATATCTGTTGGACCACTTTATAATCACTATGTGGAATGTGGATCCTATCACTCAAGCCATTGGGCAGCAATCGGATGAATTTTCATTAATAATATGTACTTCACGTCTTACAATTGTATTCATCTATAAACTTAATTTGAATTCTTTAGATGCTCTATATTAGGTTTATTAATTATATTTAATTATATGGTTATATTGACTAATACAATAACATATTTAAATTTAATTAAAAACTTAAAGGTATAACACCTTAATGAACCATGTAATGAATTCAATTTTTTGACCATTAGGAGCAAAGAATAAAAAAAACTAAAGGTAACCAGGCATCAGAGTTTGTTTCCTATTGGAATTGTGATTGACATATTCTCCCTTTATTTTTGTGGTGGGGACTGAAACAAGTGATGGGAATATGGGATTACTATATGTTTTTCTAAATAATATACCTATCATTTATTCAGCAAATAAATAATAATAATATAGCTATCATTCAATTCCACCAAAGAGGATCTTTTTTCTGCTCTTTAGTGGTTGGCATATGCCAATGCTAAAGTAAGCTACCATTTAAAAAAAAAAAAAAAAAAAAAAAAAATCACCATATTAATTAATATTGTCATTATAGAGTCCCTTTTTTTTTTTTTTTTTTTTAATGTATTATACTTCCATATTTTTAACGGTTTATCTATTAAAAGATATATTAAACAAGACAATATTCTATTTTCATAGTTAAGATTAATTTAAGTATTGTATATATAAAAAAAATATATATATATACCATAAAATTCTCTTTTATTTCCATCATAATTTTGCAAAGTATCCTTTATTATGTTTGACATATAAGAATTTTCTTCTATTTTTTTTTGCTAATCAAATTTTCTTCTTACCTTATTAACAAGTCTAAACTCTATAAGAATTTTCTTCTTACTTTATTAACAAGTCTAAACTCTAAAGATTCATTTGGTAGAGAACTACAGATTGTTGATAAGGAGTACAATGCCACAAACTGAACCCCTTATATCAACCACGAGTTGGCACTTGAACACATACTTTTATGGCACAGGTTTCTCCTAGAAAGATGATTTATTGACTCGTGTTAAATAAGTGCACCTATAATTTCAGATTTACATATGTTTGTATTTTGGAACAAATAAAATTACAAGTATACTGTTCATATTGTCCAAAATTGATGGAAAGTTTTAATTTATTCAGCAAAAAATAAAACTGTTAAAGTTTTAACTATTGTAGAAAAACTTATAGATTTCATTTCTTGAATAAATGAAAAATCTCATCGTTTCACCATAATAATTATTACAAGTTAGTCCATCTTATTTATTTATCAGTTTTCATTAATAATATTCTTTTTTCAACATCCAAAATTTCCCATGAAGTTATAATTCAAATAGACCAAACTTCAAAATAAAAGTATTATTCTAGACACCCAAAGTAAATAAAGTATTAGTATATCTTAAAAAGAGGATATAAACCATTTTAACATCAAAATCCACAAAAAAAAAAAATTAATAACTTATGATGGAGTCATAAGGTTCCATAGCACAAGATCCATCATACATGATTGAAAAGAAAAAAAAAATCCATCAAACATGAATTTAAAAACAAAAGAACATTTCTAGATCAAACTATGGTCTGCTCTAAAATAACTTATTAAAATCAAACATATTTTAATAGGATAAATTTTACCTTCAAACCGATTTGGAAGGATCATTTCCATCTTAACATATGAACTACTCAAATGAAACACTTGATTTTTAGAATTGCTTTGTCTAAGAGCAATCTTCTAAACACAACAAAAAAAAAATGCATAATTTTTTTCAGATGACAAAAGGTGATTAATGCAACATAATTTTTAGATTAACTTATCACTTATACTATAATCATAATAGGTAAGCTCAACAGTTAATTTTGTTTTGTATCCTTGTACTTTTTGTTTGTCTAATTAAACGTGAGAATACACACCAATCTCACTCCCAATATGGCAAAACAGCAAATACAACACAACAGCATGACTCAAAAACAATAGCCCCACGTTTTAGTTACTACTATAAAAGAACGAGCCAAGAAAAGTACTCAAATCTTATTTACAGACACAAGATTTTGGTTCTCTCTCTATTTCATTAGCGCCACTACATTTTCTTTGTCTTGGCCTTTAGCTTGTTAGTTATTTTCAATCGTGTTTGCCACAAACACAAAAAACTTTTACTACCATATCCCATCCAATAAGACTGCCTTGTACGCTTTTCCCATTTGGCACTCTCTCTCTCTCTCTCTCTCTCTCTCTCTCTCTAGCTTTCTCTGTGAAATTATCAGTGGACAAAGACTTCCTCGAGACTTGAGAGTTTTCTGGGATAGGAAGAAGCCAAAGTCATATTTGGTAAGAATGTTTGGTGTGTCTTGTTGTCTGTCATTAAAAAACTCGAACTTGGGTTTGTTTGGCTGCCGAGAAAACCTTATATAAAAAATATATAAAAAAAAATATATGGCGTGTGTAAAATGTAAACTCAACCCAACCCAACCCAGCTAAGTCATGTCTGATGTAGAGAAACCTTATCTCATTTGGAAAGTTTCATGTTTTTTTTTTTTTTTTTTTTGTGTTGTCTTCTTGGAAACTTAAAAGGATAACTTTTCATTTTTTTCTTTCAGTTCCTTAGCAACCAAATGGAATCTTATTGAGATTGTGCTGTTTTCTCATTGACCCAGTTTCTGTAAGAGTATAAAAATAAAGTTATCGTATATTTTAAGGCTTTGGCAGCTTTGGTTCCTGAACCTTTTTTTGTAGAATAAGCAAGATTTGTTTGACTAGGATACAGCTTTTGGAACCTGTTTGGTTAACTAGAATATTGTCTAAAAGAAAAAAGGAAATAACATTGAAGTCTCTGATTTATTGGGTATATAGTTCTAAAACGAAGTCTTCAGCTTTATTGGATCAATTAATTTTTCAAAACTTGGTTTTGGTTTTCTGGGAAACTAAAGGCCAATTTCTCAGCTGCAAAACGGTGTGTTATCTATTATAGTTCACGTTTTGTTGTTTTTACAATCTGTTCTGTTGTTGCCTTGTTCAGGTGCTCTCTGTATTATTTGTAATCAGACCCTGCAAAGACTTTGATTGTTGATTTATGGAGAACAGTGGAACTAGTTCTTTTATGAGGTCTAGAAGATTGGAAAGCTGCTTCAATGCAAGCTCTAGTCTTAGTGTGAAGGAAACAGTGAAAAGTTCAGTGAAAGAAGAATTGGGATTGAAGCCGAGGGCTGATTTGTGTGTGGATAATGATGGATGGGGTTCGGTGTTGATATCTTGGATGAGAATTGTCACATGTTTTGTGACGATGATGTTTACAACATTCGTTTGGGCGTTGATCATGCTCTTGCTTCTACCGTGGCCTTATGAGAGGATTAGGCAGGGGAATATATGGGGACATTTGACTGGTAGATTGATGGTAAGGTACCTTTTGATTTTATGGTTCATATTAAGTTTGCTTGTGTTGCAAATTCGAAGTAAATATCTATGGTCTTGAAGTTTTTGTATGTTTCTTAATGGTTGAGTAGCATAGTAGGAAGGATAGAAGAAGAATATTGAGTATTTTTATTATTTGTTTAGTTGCTGAGAAACTTGAGGAAAAGGATAGGAAATTTTGAATATTATGATTTTCTTTGTTTTGTTTCGATAAGAACCAAATTGGGTTTGTTTGTGGCTAATATGAGTGGTTTCTATTTTCTATTTTCTTTTCTTTCTTTGTTTTAATTATTTTTTAATAATGAGCTACATATTTGAACTTTCATAATTTCCTCTATAGTATCACCGACCTAGAAGACTAGAAGAGCTTGTTGGCATTGATTTTGTGGTCATGATTTGGTTTCTGTTTCTCCCTTGCTTCATTTACTCATAGTTGCGAGAAAAGTCATCCATAGATTTCATAATAAATAAGTGGTTAGATGTCCTAGGAGAAAGGACTGTTTTTCTTAATTGTTGAATGCTGAAAGTCTAAGCATGTATTCAAGTGGTTATGGAGTGGGCCACAGCATGGCATTGATTTAGGCAGTAGCAGTTTGAAAAACAGAAAATGCTCAGGTGGGTCGCAGGATAGTGACTTCAAAGCAAAAAAAAAAAAATGAATAGAGAGTTAGGCAAGAGTTTCCTTCAATATTTATTACTGAAAAATATATAAGCCTCCCGTTTCACATGCTGGACTCTCAGGAGCACCTTACAGTGGATGTTTCTTAAGTAATAAATACTTTATATTATAGCATTGATGACAGATATGCTCAATGAAATAGAACTGTACACAGAACAATACCGCATAGAACTAATGAAGTTGGGCAGTGTACGGCATTCTTGAAGATATGACAATGTGGTATGAATATGGCCAGCAAACATTTGACCATAACATCCTAGGTTTCAAAGAGTACATTCTAATACCAATCCAGAAGCATTTACTGATACCTGAATAGTACACATCAATAGGGCTTTTGCTGTTCAACATTCTCCTATATTAGTTTCCTGCAGTTTATTTGGTTGGAGAATTTGAGGGGTTTTGCAGTAGATGATTAATGCTTCAGAACATTGATCGCAGATGTGGATCCTTGGGAATCCTATAAAGATTGAGGGTGCTGAATTTTCTAATAAGAGAGCCATTTATATCAGTAACCATGCATCTCCTCTGGATATTTTCCTTATAATGTGGTTGACTCCCACAGGCACTGTTGGCATTGCCAAGAAGGAGGTATGTTCGATAACATGGCAGATATATAATTTTCTTTTTGCATTTTGAAAATTTTGATTTCTTGAAAATTAATTTTTATTATGTACCACCATTAAGATTAGTTGTGCCTTTGCATAGAGCTGCCCATTTGAAATTGTGAACAAGCAAGGCTTCTCTTAGTAAAGATCTACATCCCACTAAAGATACTCATTTCATGCTGTCATCTTTGATTGATCAAGGTCCCCATCCCAACACAGACTGGAAATGGTTCTGTTTTGTATCATATAAATTTGAGTTCATCATATCAAGTTGAAGATTATTCTTTGCAATTTAAGCAACTATATTGTTTTGTTTCTCTTAATTGCTATTGGTGACAGTCGAGATTGGATCTAGGAGACGTCGTCCAAGGAAGCTTGGTCCCACCAAAGTCTCCCAAAATCCTAAAATTAGCCAATATAGTTTCTGTAATTTATACATTGGCCTATTGCTATAATAATGCCCCCCACCCTCTCTATAATTACTCACTAAATCCATTCCCGGTGACAGTCCACTGTGAAAAATGGATTTCTGCCCTCAATAGCTGTGGAAAGTATTTTGGTTTAATACTGTGGTCTCCAAGTGCCTCTGACTTGATTAACTCTATTTATCCATAGGTGATTTTACTTGCTATTTTCCTTCAATAGTAGATTTATCTTTATTTTTCCCTGTTACATACACTAGTAAAGGGTTGTGCATGTAGCCATTCTGCCTATACCAGATTTACAAACTTTCTGGTAGGGATTGAGGAACTTAAGTAACTTAATAGTTATTTTATGCAGATAATATGGTACCCCCTATTTGGACAACTTTATGTCTTGGCAAACCATCTTCGCATAGATCGCTCCAACCCAATTGCAGCCATTGAATCCATGAAAGAGGTATCTATTTTTCCCCCTCATTGTCTGTCATGCATTTTTTTCCCTGTATCTCTAACTTGTGATCCTTATGATGCCCAGGCAGCCCGTGCAGTGGTTAAAAACAACCTATCTTTGATCATTTTTCCTGAGGGTACCAGGTCCAAAAATGGACGATTACTCCCCTTCAAGAAGGCAATAATTCATCCCTTGTTGGAACAAATTATTTTCCTCATGTTATAGTATAAATCACACTGGAATTTGTGGTAACATTGTGCATAATCTTAAGTGACAGAAGTCACTATGGGGTATCCAAGCCAGTGTGCCAAGTATTGGACTTTGGCCTTTTCTTGAGTATTAAGTAAATAATTTGGTAATAAATAAAGTTGTCAGCCTACTAGGACCTTTCATTTTGGAGACAAGATATTCAATTGGTCAATGTTCTTAACTTTCAGTGCATTTAATGGGAATATGTTATGGAATGCAACACATGATTACATACAACCTTCTATCAGATCTTGCTGATAGAACCATAGCTGAAAATAAAGGTGTATTCTTTCTTCATTTATGTGCATTCTTAGGCTATGCAATTGATCAGTCACTTTCTTGCTTATGCTCTATACTAAAGCATATTGCTAACTTATCACTTTGCCCTTGCAGGGCTTTGTTCATTTGGCATTGCAATCAGGGCTCCCAATAGTTCCGATGGTCCTGACAGGTACCCATCTAGCATGGAGGAAGGGCAGCTTACATATTCGACCTGCACCTCTAACTGTAAAGTTTCTTCCTCCAATAAGTACCCAGGATTGGACAGCTGACAAGATTGATGACTACATTAAGCTGATACGTGATTTATATGTCAAACACCTTCCTGAGTCTCAAAGGCCTCTTCCATTAGAAGGTTCCAGAAATGGTTCCAATTGATAGTTGAGGTACCTCACCTTTGTGATCATTCGAGTCTTAGGAGGAAATCCCATGTTAATTGCTACAATAAGCATAATTTAATCAATTTTGAGATTAGTATGAATATTAGTGTATTATACTGCTCATACTCTTGCAATAAGCTTAGCCAGCTTGCTTGACCAAGATCCATTATTGACTAGATTTTCTTAGTCTTGTAAAATAAACTATGATCATTTTCAGCATTGAAAAAATGGTTACACCATCCCATTGCTCTTGTATATGGATTTGTATAAATTTTATTCCATTGTTTCAACTAATAGCAAAAGCCATTTTCTGCTCAAGTTCAATTTGGGGACAAATACAGCTTTGGTTCAAACTTATTCTCTTAATTTTAGTGCCACAAGAATGGCACAAATTAACTTCCTGGTCTCCCACCAGCTTAGCCTTGAAGTTAGCTTTCATCACACAATGCATTGTCATACATGACATAAAAAAGGGTCAGGTTTAAGGTTACACAATGGAATATGCTTAAGGATAAAAGAATGAACTGTTTTGAGCTTATAATTCGGAATATTCTCCAAGGATTTTTGTGTGGCTGTGCCATTCACAAAGAGTAAAAGTACAAAAAAAAAAAAAACTACTACTCCCATATCTTATCATAATGAACTCCAAAGTACCATCTTATGATGAAGCTTGCAAAAAAAAAAAATGACACTTTAAAAATGAGGCCATAAAACCTATTGCAAGAAAACTATTCGTAATTCACATATTCATTGGAGAGAACTAGAGGAATGTCTACATTCAAACGTTTTAACAAAAAGCAAATAAATGAAGATGGACTTGAATTGGGTCTAGTGCACTGGACCTGTTGTGATCTCGACACGTATCCAATTTTGATCATGTGTCCGCATCTCGACAAGTTCAATACACTTAAGCACTGGACCCAATTTATTCCTCATGAAAATTTACGATGTTTCACAAAATCGTTAAAACCTGTTTAGTTTAACTTATTACCATCTTGATTTAAAAAAAAAAAAAAAAAAACCTTATTATCTTCCTAAGAGAGAATGTACAGTTTTCTAACTTTCAAAGTATATTTGTATTTTTACCCAAATTATTTTTAATTGAAAATAAATTATACCTGATAAACATTGCGAAAAATTAAAGGGTCTACTTCCACTTCCTGGCAATAGCATCTGAGATACCAAAAGTCAAATGCTTTTAGTAAAGATGAATTTTAAATTCCATCTACGTGGATGTGACATTACAAATTGATTCGTATATTCCTGTTTCTGTTGCCCTTCTTTTGGGATTAAGGTTAAGTGACCAATTATTATATGGTTTAATGTTTAAATTAGATCTTGTGTTACTTAAGGACAAGGCAGGTCAGCGGCAACAAGCCACGTGCGAAAAGCATATAAGCATATTATCATGTATTATCTAATTATGTGGGTCATCAGACAACATGAAATATTAAAAGCATGAAATTTTGACAATTAAAATTGTATACAAAGTGATCATATAATTCATAGGAGATTAACATAATGATCATGTGGCCCTTTACAGAATTATAAAACTTGAATACTGTGGACCCCATTTATTCACAAAAAAGAAAAAGAAAGAAAATTGTGGAAGTGGTTGTTGTTTTTTTTTTTTTGGATAATAGTTGTTGTTGTTGTCATTGCTTAAAGCTAAGTATTTTAGGAATAAAAAAAATCCAAGGAAGTACATAGGTATGTTTTATAATTGGGAAAAAGCATACAATGTTTCTAATTTTACTTAATAACAGCATTAGGAAAGTTCATCCAGATCCAAGATACTCTCTCAAGATAAGCTAATATGGATCGTTTCTGGCTATGATAAATGTAAGGGTAAAATCTAAAAGAGACCTTGCACCCTTGCGGTATTGTTCATTATCAAACACATTCCTTGAATTACAAAATTGACATTTTAAATCTTTGTGGTATTTAAAATAACGCAATTGACTTTTCTGTTAGACTTTCCTCACTTTTATTGAACGGAAAATGACGCTGTAGAAATATGTGTTAGGCGGAATTTATTTATTATGCATGTATTTTGACTCACTTGATACTCACATGGTCATTTTTTCATTCAATAAAAATGATGAGAATCTAATAGAAAGGTCAATTACGTTACTAAATACCATAAGAGTTTAAAAAGTCTAATTTGTAGTGCATGCAGTATGTTTGAATAAGTATACATGTTCACGCTTTGTCGTGGATTGTGGTTGGCGGAAAAATTCACAAAATAAGTGATGGTAAACTCCTATAATAATAATAGCTAGCATATTGTGAAAATAAGTGTGTTGCAAGCGGAAGCAGTTGCTTTACTTGGGGCACTTAAGTTGACAGTTAAAGAGAAGTATGAAAGAATTGTTGTAGAAGGTGATGCAAAAGGTTGTTTTGACGCTCTGAATGATAATCCAAGTAATATGAAGTGAACTATTGATGGTATTATCTGTAACATCTTAACTTTTAGAAGTTTATTTTTGTCTTGCAATTTCGTTTGGGTGAGAACTGAGAAGAGAGGTTAATGGGATTGCCCACTCCATGGCTAAATATGTTTCCTCCACCTCGTTTCCTCTGTTTTGTTGTTCTAACACTTCTCTTCCTACACTTGTCTTGGAAGCTTAGAGGCTTGACTCTTTTTCTTATTCTTGTTGAATGAAAGTTTCTAATTTAGCAGCAAAAAAAAAAAACTTGCAAGACACACCATACTGAGAAAGTATCTCCTATTTCGGAAATACCAACTCAGCTCAAACCAATAATTCTTTGACATCTGTCTAAAAATAAATTTAACAATACCCAACTTAGCAACTTTACTCTCTCCATCATGGGAAATTATAATGTAGTCTGGGAGCACAAGGTCAGCTTGCAGACTTTGTACTTCGGACCAATAGATGGAATCCATGTAGCATAAATTTTTGACATCATTTAATAGTGTCCATGTTATCAAATAGTGTTAAATGACGTTAGAAACTATTCCGTTAAGTAGCACAGTTTTCAAATAGTGTGGGACCCATATATCAATTAAAAGCTAAAAAAAATAGTGAGAGAAAGATGACTAGCCTATGCCCTACGGGTTCATTGTTCTTGTACAGTAAATAAAGTGAGATAAAGATGAGATGTAGAATGACAATAGTGAAGGAGTTTTTTTTTTTT
>BKZX01033384.1:29630-78684 GCA_014362285.1 Fagus crenata
TATTGTGAAAATAAGTGTGTTCATAGATGGATTGAAAGTGTGAAAATAAGTGTGTTCATAGAGGGATTGAAAGTGTGACCTTGCAATGCACACCATGCCCTATCTCAAAAGAAGAATTAGAAAGAAAGAAAGAAATTATAAAACTGAGCACATATGAGCATATGACTAGTTTCTGTCACTTTACTTAAGGCCATTTCCAGCAATACTCTAAATTTATCTTTATCTTTATCTCTAAATTACACTTTTTAACAACTCTCTATTTTTTTTTAAATAACCACTCCAGCAGTACTCTTTATTTTACTCTCTATTCTATTAAAAACTACTTTTTTATTATTACTTCCCACCAAAAATAACCAACTCCCACCCAAATCAATTTCTCACAGCAACCAAACAAACAAAAATTTCAGCAACCCAAACAGCTAGGACTGGGAGACGGTGACGCTGAGTTTTGCAAAACTCATTCCGGTGGGCACGGCAACCCCAGGCGGCAGGCTTGGCTGTGGGTGACCTCCAGACCGGCAGGGATCGGGCACGGCAAGCCACCGCGACAGGCTGGGGTGGTTCTCTCCTTCGCGGCGTGGCCAGCGGGGTGGACATCTCCTTCAAGCCGTGGCCGTGGGGTGGGTTATGGGCGGTGGTGAGGTGCTCTATCGGTACACATCTGAGAAAAGAAAAAAAAAAAAAAAAATCTGTTGATTTTTGGCAAAAAAAATCTCTGCACTGGAATGTTCTTTGATATTTATTATTATTTTTTTTTAACTTTTTTTTTTTTTGGTTTCTGAAATCATTTATCTGAAGCTTTTAATCAAAATAATATTTATAAAAAAAATCAACGTTAACGTTATTCAACGGTAATATTATACAACGTTATTCAACGGTAACATTGTCTCCTATTTCAACAGTCATATTTTTTTAGTATAAATAGGACTATTTCCTATCTCAATTTTCATTCACCTCAAACCAAATTTTCTCTTTCATTAATCTCAAACTCAGTTTATTCACTCACTATCAAACCCAATTTGCTCTTTCATTATCAAACCCAAATTTCTCTTTCATATATTATGGATCATAATTATCATCTTAAGCCTCGTGATTATCAAATGAGGGAAATGGAAATGGCTCTTCTTGAGTCTGACACTGATGATGACGTTGAGATACTTTCAATTCTTGCAATGGAAGATGAAAGATTGAAAAAAAAAGCGAGCATCAACATCACATCGTGGTTCAATTGTAGGCCGCAGGGTCATTAAGCGCAATTATTTGCAAGGCGAAGAAAGGTTTTTTCATGATTATTTTTCAGATAATCCGGTTTTTCCTTCTTATATATTCCAAAGGAGGTTTCGGATGAGTCGTCCACTTTTTTTTCGTCTTCAATTTGCACTAGAAGCGTATGATCCATATTTTATTCAAAAAAGAAATGTTGCTGGAACGCTTGGCTTGTCGTCCCTTCAAAAAATGATTGCTGCACTTAGGATTCTTGCTTATGGAGTAGCAGCTGATTCTACTGACGAGTATGCGAGAATTGGGGAAAGCACTGCAGTAGAGAGTCTAAAAAAACTTGTTAAAGCGGTGGTTAATATTTTCTCTGAAGAGTACTTGAGGTCACCAAATAGCAATGACATTGCTAGGTTGCTCGCGGTTAATGAAAAGCGTGGATTTCCAGGAATGTTGGGGAGCATTGATTGCATGCATTGGAAATGGAAAAATTGCCCGACAGCATGGAAAGGTCAGTATACTGGTCATTCTCGTGAACCAACACTTATTTTGGAAGCAATAGCTTCATATGATCGTTGGATATGGTATGCATTTTTTGGTCTTCCTGGGTCTCATAATGACATCAACGTATTAGAGCATTCTTCTGTATTTACAGAACTTGCTCAAGGGCGTGCTCCTCTAGTGAATTACTCAATCAATGGTCATGATTATATAATGGGATATTATCTTGCTGATGGTATATATCCACAATGGTCAACTTTTGTGAAAACAATCTCAGCTCCAGTAGAAGCAAAGAAAAAACACTTTGCTAGAGTTCAAGAGGCATGTAGGAAGGATGTGGAATGTGCATTTGGAATACTTCAAGCAAGATTTTCAATTGTGCGTGGACCTGCACGCTTTTGGGATGAAGCAACTCTCAATGATATTATGAAAGTATGTATAATATTACATAACATGATTATTGAAGATGAGCGCGATTCTAATGAAGTACAACAAGATGATGATTACGAACAAGTGCCTGAAAGCATCCCTATACCCGTGTCACGAGAGCCTACAATTGAAGTTCAGAATTTCATTCAATCTCATATTCGCATTAGAAGTAGAGAAACTCATTCTCAACTCCAAGCTGATCTTGTGGAGCACTTGTGGTAACTACATGGCCAATCATAAGATTATTTAGTTTTAATTTTCATGCTTGTATTATTTATTTATGTTACTCTTTATTGTAATTTGAAGTTTATCAAATCTATATAATTATTGTGAAAGTTCTTTAAAATTCTATTATCAAATAAAAAATATATTAACACTTATAACTTGCAAAGCCAACGCTATATATATTTTACCACATTAACGTTCAAAGTAATAAATTAAGTTATCAACCATAATAGCAAAGGACATTTAATAGCAAAAAAAGTTCAAAGTATTCACTTAATTCATACAACACAATAGCATTAATGAATATAATACAAAAATAATACAATATCATTTACTAATTACCACTTCTTTTTGCAAGAATTTCCGATTGGCGTTGACGAAAATATTGTTGTTGCATTAGAGGCAACGCATCTATATTCATTGTCATAATTGCCGCCTCCTCTCTCAATGTTTCCCTCTCCTCTCTCATTCTTTCTCTCTCCTCTTTCATTCTTTCTCTCTCCTCTTTCTTTCTTTCCCTTTCCTCTTTCATTATTGCCAAACGAATTGTTTCTTCCTCTTTTATTCTTTCCCTTTCCTCTTTCATTTTTGTCAAATTGATTTTTTCTTCCTTAATACAAAGATGCTTATTCTCTAGCTCCATGTACTGAACACGGCCCCTCTCAAGAAATTCCAATCTCGATTCCACGATTTTTTTTTTGTCCTCCGCCATGGCATTCAACATCACTTCCACATTTGAGCTACTACCTTTGTCGCTCTTTTGTTTGTTTAATCGAGTTTTCTCGGCCTTCCTACCCGGTGGTCTCTCCAAGTTTATGTTGGAATCATTTGCGACACCTTTATCTTCTAGATTTACCGAAGAAAATGTTGTCTCCGTTCTCTTTCTTCTTGGTGTCTCATTTTGATGACTATTCAACCATTTTGGTGCATACTTTAACACGTTCCAACAATGTTCAAACGTAAATTTTTTGCCATTTTCTGTTTTATACAATTGTTTTGCTTGATCAACCTAAAAAATTCCAACAATAAAAACAATTAATATTTTCAATAGTTAAAACAAATTGATGCATTAACAAATTTGAAGAGTTAATAAGATGCACCTTATTTTTCTCAGTTAGACCACTTTGACGCAATGATTCAATCTTTGCCAAACACCCAGAATATTTATTGGTGCCAAGTTGAATGGTTGACCACCGGTTCTGAAGAGAACCTATAGTTCGCTTAGTTTCGGAGGTCGTATGAGCATGAAAATATTCATGAACTCTAATCCACAATATTTCATATGTTTGATCAGTACCTTGCACCGGATCTTGGCTAATAGTGAGATATGAAGATATAAGAGTCAAGTCTTCTTCTATGGTAAAATTGGCTTGACGTGTTTTAGGTTTTTTAGTGGATTCAACTTGGGATGGAAATGGATTATTATTATAATTCATCTCATTTGGGGTTTCCATCATATATTCTTCGTACGTATCTTCTAGAAGATTAACGAAATTGGGGGTTTCATTTTGAGAATTCATCCCTAATAAAAATACAATACAATATTAGGTATCAATCACACATGAAGAGTATGTAAAAATAAAATTGTTGCAATTCCCAAACAGATCCAACCTATAATTTCATAATACATACGTATGTAAAAATAAAACTGTTGTAATTACCAAACTGCCAGGTATATATGAAGTTAATAAAGTTTGGTTAGGCCAGGATAATATATTCTAGCAGGGATAGCAAATTATACATCCAAAAGAAAATTATATACTAGAAACAGATTATAATTGCAAAGTATTTCAATACCGAATTCTTTTAGGATGAACAAGAAGATAAAATTATGGATTACTTCGTTCTATTTATTTATTTTTGTTGTATTTTATATTTAATTTGACTATTTGATAAAATATTTTTTTATAACTTATAAACGTTTAGGGGTATTTTGTAGTCCAAAACTTATTGGGTTTCGGCTTTGATTTCTCAATAAACAGATGTATACTACTTTAAACTATAGTTTATTACAATATTGAATAAGTTTTATGCTTCAAAACTCTCAACTCAACATTATTTATCTGCAAATTAAACCAGCCAACTAATTTTTCTTCCACATGAAAATTGATTTCTTTATAAGTATATCCAATTAAACCAGAACCTCAACACACATACACATAAATTAATTCCAATAAAAAACTCAACACACAAACTAACAGAACCTCATCCAAAGCTCAACACCCAAACTAATTCCAATCAAAAGCTCAACACACAGACTAACAAAACCTCATCCAAACTTGAACACCCAAACTAATTCCAATCAAAACCTCAACACACAAACTAACAGAACCTCATCCACACCAGTAAACAACCCGAAACCAACCTCATCACAAATTCAACACAAAATCAACCTTAACCCAGTACACAAACAGCCACAAAATCAACACAAAATCATCCTTAACCCCAGTACACAAACAGCCACAAAATCAACCTGAATACAAATGATATACCTCACGCCGTTAACCACCACCACGCCGGAAGAGAGAAGAAGAGAGATCGGCAGAAACCGGTACCACCGAATCAACCACCATCGAATCAGCCCAACCACCGTATCAACCACCACCACGTCGAGATCGGGAAGCCCAAGCCCAAGCCCACGCCGAGATCGGGAAGCCCAAGCCCACGCCCAAGCTCACGCCGAATCAGCCCACCCACCGAATCAACCACCGAATCAGCCCAAGCCCACGCCGAGAAATTTTCGTGCTTCACAACAGAAAACCCCAAAAAATTTTCAGAGGAGAGAGAGAAATTTTCGTGCTTCAAACAGAAAACCCCAAAGAGCAAAGAGCAAAGAGAAAAGAGAGAGCAGAGAAAAGAAGGGAGAGAAAAATTTTTGGAAGAGAGAGAGAAATTTTCGGAACAAATATCAGTTGGTACGGTGGGGTCTTCGGATGAAAAATATTGATTTTTTAATTTTTACAAAGTGTACAGTAGCCTTTCATTTTTGAAAGGCTACTGTACACTTTGTAAAAAAATTTGAGGATGAAGAGCAGTTTTGAAAGACTGCTGGAGTCGGGATTTTTGTTTTGGTCTCTATAAATAGAGATGAAGAGCAGTTTTACATTGCTGCTGGAGATGGCCTAACAATTTGGTCAGTTGAGGTCATCAGAAGTCACCAGAGGTTGAATTTAAAAACATGTGCCTTTTTATGTCTGTCTTATGTCACGAAGAGAAGAGAAGAATGGATTAAGATTGTTTCAAAAATGGATAGAAGTGTTACCTTCTTTTGTCATAAAGACAAGTACAGCCTTTTTGTTGGTAAGACAAAGATAGGTGTTATAGAAGTCCTCGGCAAAATGCAGCAGATGTTGCTTTTAGGCTAAAATTTAGGCATGGATTGTTTATTATTATTTAAGTTATATTTTAAAATTTACTATTAAATTTAATCATCAATGTAACTTTATAGTTGAATTTAATTAAAAAAATTAAGGTAAAACACCAAAAGAGTTGGACCTAAAATTTACCCTTGCTTTTGTATCTTTTGTTTTACTTTTGTAATTGTTTTTGGTAAGTTCCCCAGCTGTATATATATATATATATATATATATTTTATATACATAATATGAAAGGATATTATGTATATGAGAGAGAGTGCATATTCTTTTCTATCCTATCTTAAGAATTTCTCCTAAAAATGGGAGGAACACTAATAAAATAAAAAGATATACTAATAAAATTTTAAGTTTCTTTTATAAGCTCTGCGAAAAAAAGAAGAAGAAAAACATTATATTCTATTTCATTCACTTCCTTTATGATCCATCCATTTTATTATAAAACTTTCAAGTGTAAGAGTTTTCTAATGAACCTACCGATGTATCAAGCTTTGAATGAAGATTTTATCACCCATGTCATAAACATTAGGACTTCCAACCATCATTCATACAATGCAAAAATCACTCATTTTATTTAACATACTCTTCATTTCAGTGTGCCAAAAGAACCAATAAGTCTAGACATAACTTTTTTCATAAGTACTAAAGTAATATGTTGAGAATAATAGATAATAAAATAGTCTACGTGATAGTCTAATATGAAAATTAATAACAACTCGCGAATAATGTTGTATTCCCTTAAACTTGCCACACCATTTACGATGTTGCAACACAACCGACTGGTTTGCTCAAATAGGGAAGTGGATCAAGAGTTTTCTAACTTAAATAGAATTGCTCCCTTTTTTTTTTTTCTTTTTTTTCTTTGTTTTAAATAGACCAGTGGGACTTGGGCCCCATTCACAAAAATCTCATCCTAACTGCCTCACCTGGCTTCTAAAAGTAACCCTCACAACCGTCAAATCACATCCCTCCACCTGCACCTTACAGTATATTTCTCAAAATTTACATTAGTATGACTTTCTATTCCACACACGTGGCATCATTCCACTGCCCAATTCCCAACTCTTCCTAACAGCCCAGTCGCCTTATCACTCTTTACACTCATGCCACCTCCCCAACCCACACGAACACAAGTACACAACGACCGACCTCTCTCTCTCTCCGTCTTCACTCTTCAGACAACAAACGCAAAAAAAAAAAAAAAATAGAGATTTTGGCAACAAAATCTGGGGCTTCTTAATTCTTATACTGTTTCCCAAAACAGTTCTTTTCTCAGCTCACCGAAACGTTTAAACAACAACAAAAAGAAACACTTCCAAAGGTACGGTCTTAACACAATCCCTAGCTATATTCTTTGCACTGTGAACAAGCACACTTTATTTTTCTCTGTTGCATGTTTCTTTCTCTTTGATCAAACCCTAAATTTTGCTAAAATTTTGGGTTTTTGCCAAGGTATTGTAGCTATTTAAAAACAAAAAATTGTTTTTGTTTTCTTTTTTAATTTTCTCAGTAACCAAACAGAGTCATGGTTGTTGGAAGTTATTTCATTCTTGCATGAAATTTAGAGTCTTAAAGAAAAAGATTCTAACTTTTAATGTATTTTTCAGTTTAATTTTGGGGTTATTTATATGAGTAGTTAGACATAGTAAATTCATTTTCTTTTTTGAATAATTTGTATGTTTGCTTTAATCTCTAATGGATTTTCCTATAGTTTATACCATTTTTGTTAAAACCCTCTTTTCTATTTTTCTCAGTGATTGTGCATGTTTATGTGTGTGGTTAATTGGTATTCATTTATTGATTTTGTGATGTTATTTTGCTAGTAGTTCTATTTGAAGCAGTGTTTTACGATAATTAGAAATTGGGCTTGGTTGGAAATTTGTACTCGTGTATGACAGTATGAGTTGTAGTTTAGTTAGCTGAAGTGGTCAAATAGTTGCATTCTTAATACTTAGCTGCTCGAACTATGATTTTGTTGCCAGAACCTTGCCTTTATTAGCTTACATGTGTGGCAATAAATTTGGATACTTGTCCCTTTTCCTATGTAATAGTCGCAAAATGGTTAGGAGTTTAAACTTTTGTTGGGTAAGGAGACATCTTGAATGAGGCTTTATTTTTATCTTCATGTAATGGATGTTTTGAAAAATATTTACCTATCAGAAAGGAAAAGAATGTTATAAAGAGATTTGTGTTAGTGTTTTTTGGGCCAATGAAATATCAATTTGTGTATGTGCAGCTGGGTGTTATGGTTTTTTAAGGTTTAAGTCTATTTAATGTCTTTTTGGTTGTGTTATATCTGAAATGTACTATATGAGGAAAATACTACTTATCAGTTACCATTGATTAATAGATAATCTTTCCAAAATTGAAAGTCATAGTTGATGGACAACATGTGAATATTCCTGGCCCTTGTTGGTCCCGAGCACGATCTCGGATAACTACTTCCTAGATGTCATTGACGTGGAGCATCATGTTAACTGTATCAATTGAGGAGAAGAAGTTTCTCTTCTAGCATTCATATTTTATGGTGCCTTTTCAGGTTTCCAGAAATATGGAAATGCAAAATTTTAGGGCCTCTTTCCCTTTCCAACTTCAACCAATGGTTTCACGAAATGTATAATTTTAGTTATGTTGATCTTCTTTGATGCCACTCAATTTTTCCCCCTTGGTGATCAAAGACGATAAAAGGCTTGAACGTGGTGGTAATTGCTACCAAAAGTGACCATTCTTCTTGAGCATTTAGTATTCTAGTACATAAATTATGAAACTAGTGTGGTGCACAACTGGGACCCGATCCGTGCAATCTGCCGTCATGCTGTGGTTATAGTGCTTTAACTTAATTTGCTATATTATAACTTGCAAACTTTAATGTGTTACGTTGGTTTGTCTTCATTGCCAAATTTGACATTGGATGTTTGGACATGACATGGTGGTTGAGATAGGAGGGTCAGTAATCTTCTAAATTGAGACTAATGTGTTGATATTTTAATTGGTAAAAACAATTAAATTAAGGCGATGTTAAAATTCATGGTGAACTTCTGCTATTTTAATATTGAAAATTGATTTACGGTGGTTGGAGGACAAAATGCCAATTTTGTGGTCCAGTCTTGTCTTAGTTCAGCATACATGGTTAACCTTACTTTATGATTTTCTTGATGAGCTTGGAGAGTTTCTCTGCTTCATAAAATGTTCTATATGCCATTGTCACTTATTATCCATGAATGAGTTAAATGTCTAATCATAAATGGAAATGCTGTACATTTCCGGTTTTATCAAATACCATGTTGATGCTAGATGTGAGTTTATGGAAGCAGGGGAAACAATAGCTACTTTGTTGTTTGGCACACACGCACACACGTATGCACACTCTAGTTTCAGATTCTTTGAGCAGTAGAAATTGATTAAATTCAAGCATATTGTTACCCTGTAAGTTTATTAATATAGAATTTAGAAATTGTTAGGTTGCCCAAAGAGTTTTAGTGCAAAGGATGCATGACATCACATTCTTACCAATGTGGCAATTGGCTGCAGGGAGAGCAAACTATAAAAAGATCTTGCAGACGAAGACAATAAAACGTGCAAGTAGAAATACTGAAGATGGACCAAGCCTACCAAGGGAGCAACCCTGATGGTTTGGCAGATGTCCCTGTGAAGCGCAAACGTGGTCGTCCGCGGAAGTATCCGAAGCTAGATCTTGAGGAGAAAGCTCGTGTCCCGAGGGATCAAAGTCTAAACCGTGTGGGGAAGGATCCTGTCCCTCCTGGATTTGAAGGGGTGAATGGAAATCAGCCCCGACCAGTTGATCCAATTGGTGATGGAAATGATGTCATGATGGGCCAGGTAGTTTCTGGTGTCATTGAGGCAGCATTTGATGCGGGATATTTGCTGAGTGTTAGGGTTGGCAACTCCAATACCACTTTGAGGGGTGTTGTCTTTAAGCCAGGGCATTATATGCCTGTTTCAGCTGAGAATGATGTGGTCCCAGACATTCAAATGATCAGGCGAAATGAGATTCCCATCCCAGCAGAAATTTATACTCAGGTCCATGCCAATAACCCTCGATCCAGAGAGAGGGAGCAGAATTCCAATTCTCATAGGAATGGAACTCATCCATTCAATGAATTACCAATGGTCAACCAGGTGCCTAGAGTTGTACCCCAGTCTGCTAACGTGGTGGCCTCGAAAGGCAAACAGGTGCCTTCAGTTGCAGTCCAAACTGCTCACCCTGTAATCCCAAGGGTTAATGTAGTGCCCGTAGTTCTCCAACCTGCTACTTTACCAAATGGGATATCATTTGCCAATCTATCATCTCCAGTTTCTACCCAAGCTGCTCATTTGACAGCCTCAAAGAGCAAACAGGTTGTCGGAGCACATACATCAGATGGTTCGACACTCAGCAACCAGGTGCCAGCTGTTGGAAACCAAGCACCTCCTTCTGAAGCTAGCAAACAGGTTGCACCGAAAAACGTGCATAGTGAAAATGTTACTTCTAATCAACCACCAGCAGAGGCCCCGACAGTCAAAGGTTCTGACCATCGCCAGGAAGATGAAGTTAATGATATGGATCAGCCCCTCTTAATTGAGCCCCTGCAAGCTGTACAGCCTAATCTTCATAACCACCCAGAGCCTGCTAAGAAATCTTCTGAGAATCATGTAACTGGCAAAATGACTGAACTGTTGCAGGTAAGAATGAAGCTTCTACTAGAATGTATTTATTCCTAAGTAGTTTTCTTTGTACCTCAATATTCAAGACATATACACTGATGCCCAGCACTTCAACAAGGCTTTGCAGGAAAACATGGGGAACCGGGTGCCTCAGGCAGAAGAGCCAGTAGCAGCTTCTGGACTGAAGTCAGATGAGCTGAAGAGCACAGAAACTGATCATCCAAACTAAAAATCCCGAGCATCAAGTGTCTAATTTAATAGAATCCGCCTTGTCCTATTATCTTTTACCTGCAATTGTCATAATACTGCACATGAAGTCCCGGAATGACTGACTGGAACCATTCAATTAGACAACCATGTAGAAGGTTGTGATCTTGGTATAGGTAAAGGCTGCAGAGGATCCATATATGGTTAAACCTTCAGGATCCGACCTTGTTACTTAGACTTTATGCCTTTTCAGTTTATAATTCTAGAGTCTTTTTAGCATTAGTGTTTGTAATTTAGTCAGCGGAGGAGTAGCTTATTGTTGAATACCTGTATGCTTATATGCTTATATTACTTCTTTTTTTAAATTATATTGTTAAGGATCCATAGCCAACACCAAAAAATTTGGGATTGAGGTTTGGTGGTTGTTAAATTATACTGTTATATTCATAATTAAAGTTCGCAGGCATTTGGAACGTTTCTTAGAAGGTACTGGTATAGCCATAATGAGGAGCACATTTTGAGGCTTTTTCTTTTATTTTATTTTAAAGAACAATGAGAATTGACATCCTATCACAGTTGAAATCATCGTTCAAATTAGATAAAGAAAATTTCTAAAAATCCAAATTGAATACTATTATGATTCACTACATTTGGCTATAGCCAGGATAACTCCAAATGCACTAGGAGTTGTTTACTTGTCATAAGCACCCTAGCCAAAGTGCAGAGGATAAGAGCATTCCCAATGGGTTTGCCAATTTTAACTCAAATATAATTTATAAGTCCCAAAAATGGCTCCCAACAGATTGCTACAGTGCCAAGCCATTTATGTCTTACACTGTTCATTTGTCATTTATTATTTTATTCTTTCCTTTCTCTCTCTCCTTTAATCTTTCACCGGCTGCCATCTCTCTCCTCTTTCCTCTTCTTATGCTTCTTTTGCTGCTTCTTCTTCAGATCACCTCTGCCATCTCTCTCTTCTCTTTCTTCTTCTTTTGCTTCTTTTGCTGCTTCTTCAGATCGGTGATGGTAATGGCTGCCGTCTCTTTCTCTTCTCTTTCTTCTTCTTCTTCTTCGGCTTCTTTTGCTACTTCTTCTTCAGATCGGTGATGGTGATGGTTTGTGTGTGATTTTGCTTTGATGTGCGCTGGTGTTGTTCTGGTTTTGATGATTTTCTGTAATATTACTGTAAAAGTTTATAAATTTGCTATGATTTTCTGTAATATTGCTTGTGAAAGTTTGTAAATTTGCTGGGTTTTTTTTTTTGCTGAAGTTTCTGGCTTTGTTGATGAAGTTGCTGTGGGTTTTTTTTGGTGCTTGTTTGGTTTCAGTTGAGTAGAAAATAATAATAAAAAATTTATGAAGAAATAATATTTAAATAAAATAGAGTTAGAAATAGAGAATCGGATGGAAAGTGTTTTGAAAAGTGAATGGAAAAAATAGAAAAAGTAGCTCTTTAAGCTAAAATTTGGCTTAAATTTTACACAGACCATTGGAAATGCTCTAACCACACAAAACTCAATGGGGTTTAGCTGTGATGGTTCAGATTGTCTTGCAATTTCAACTTGGCAATGGCCAAAAGTAGTGAATTTCGATCTGCGTGTAAGTTGTTTTTATTTATTTATTTATTTATTTTTATGAATAAGGCCAATTAACCTCTTTCCTAGAACATAAAGGAAATCCATGATTTCATAATAAATTGAAATATGAAGCTCATTTAAAAGCAGTTTATTTCATGATGGTATTTGAAGCAAGTAGCCAATTTAGTGCAAACTTTTAACTTTATGTACGAATCACTTCTTGTTTGACTATTTGTAAAAAAGGCTGCCGTGCATGAGAGTTCCTCTTGTATCATCAGACAATTAAAGCAAATGAAATCTTTCCTGTCATTTTCAGTCTCTATTATCATTACAGATATGAGTTATGTAGAAACCTTAGTGCTCATGACAGCTTTAATCCTATCAGAAATAATTAGGATATGACTGAAATATGTGACCATAATCTGGATATCATAATTATTTTTATGACTACTAGTTGAATTAGTTGACTCCTTTTAGTTTGATATTATCCATGTGCAAAAAAATGGTTATCATACATGATCATCGATGGCCTATGGGAGAAACTTGAGTGCATTGTTGAGCATGAAGCAAAGGTCTCCATGGTCTGTTAGATTCTGTCAAAAAGTCTATCACTTCAATCACTTATTGTTAAACACTCACCAGGATAAGACCAGAAATCTTGAAACCATGCATTTGTTAATGGTTCACGTGGGGTTGAGGGGTAGGCTATAGCAATCATTGGAGCATGTGTCAAGTGAGAGTGAACAGATGAGGGAGGAAAGAGCCCACAAAAGTTTGAATCTACAACTTTTCACACAACATAACCTAATTATGGCTCAAGTGTAAAACCACCATCTTATGAGGAATTAGGATCCTTAAGAAATCTAACTCCAACACGGAATTTTTAAAATCTTATTCATCCATTAAAATATAATCCAGTCATTGTATCTCACGAACTCTAGAGGATCCTAATCCATCTTTAGAGTTAAGGGCAAATATAGAAAAGCAAATGTATACATGCATACTCTCAATGATACAAATAAGTGAATAACAAAGAGAGCACAATCAATACTCATTTTCTTCTCAAAAGAATCTTGAAACATCAGGAATACTTTGTACCCATAACAGGCAATAACAATAAAACAGGTCTCACAGAATGAAGACCTTGAATAAAAGGATTTATTCTCTTACACATATAATCAATAACAACTTTAGGTTGTAACTGGATAAAGCTAAAGTGGAATTTTCTCAAACCAAAAATTTGGACCAAAATTTTGATAAATTCTATAATAAAATGAAAGAAAAAAAAATGGAAAAACCTTGTTGAGGTGATGAATAAAAAATGTAAAACATATTCATGAAAGCTTAGCGTTGTAGAGACTATTAGATCCTGGGACTGGAATTGGGCGATTAGCAGGGAAGGGAGGTTGAAAAGTTGGAATGTGGCTTGGCACTGCAAAAGGTTGCTGTCCACTAGCTATGAAAGGTGGAGGCACATAGATTGGCAATGCTTGGCTTGCTGCATTTCCTGCATTACCAAGAAAAAAATCTTCAATGAAAAATGACACCCACTAAATTTCAGCACAAGGTGGTTGGAATTGGAATATGAAAACAATCTACAATCCTTAACCCATATAACTTTGGTCTAATATATAGAAAAGGTTGACTATCATGCAGCAGAGGATTGATTCATGGTTTTGCAAGGAAAGATAATCTTTCCCCAGGAAATTTTACAATCAGTTTCTATATAGACTGACAGGATGCTATTAAATGGACAGGTCTGGACTTAACTTTTAAATAAGAGGTTTGGACAAAATTCATCATTTTCTTTCCTTGTTAAATATAGGTTATTTGGCCCACTTCAATCAATTGTTCCGTTTACCATTTTACATCAACAATGTGATTGTAATTTCGTTCCAAGGAGACTAGCTGAGCTGTCAGCTTTTTATATGCATTCAGTAACATTATCAGAACTATATCACATTTCATTTGCAAATGCAACCATATACAGGTTGGAAATTTTGAATAACAATAATTAATTACAATACTAATGATGATACCCACAACAATTCCGTAAAACATAAAGATATTCATCATGGATACAATAACCTTCTATTTACCTTGGTGCTTAGGAAATTGGACCTGATGCGGAGTCAACAGAGGACGTGCAGATACTGGTGAGATAGCTGCTGCACCCTGAACCAAATCCTTCAATATGAAATCATAGGTGATTAAGCAATCAGTATAAATCATGATAATAAATTTAATTTATATATAGAATCCAGATCAATTGATAAGGAAGCAATAAATGAAAAGATAGAAACAGAAAAGCAACAAACGAGCAATTAGAGGGAGAAAGAGAGACAATAACTTAAAGAAGAAAAATTAAGAACAAATAGACTTGTCCAAATACCACAACTATTTTGTCCAATTGAAGAACATCAGTTTTAATCATTAATAATGCCACCAAGGTACATTGCAGGCACTATATCTTACATGAGAAACATAGACAAGCTGACCCAATCGTCCAACCATAACCTGGAGAAAGATAGAGAGAGATTATCAATTTATAAATCCAAGTAATCAGCAAAAATGTTAAGATGTGTCCTATCCAATTATACCAAGTTTCTTTCTAAAAATCACTGCAAAAATAACACAAGAAATCTTTCTACTACTTACAGCTTGAGAATTTGGATGCATATATGCCGGTCCGGCTTGAACAGGATTATACTGACCATTATATCGAAGTGGTTGTGTCCTGCTTCCCATATGTCCAACAATCTATAGCCAGAAGAAAAAAATTTCAGTGAAAAACAAAACGTAAGAAATATATATTCTCTCTGCCTGCGCATGGACACTAGATATAATAATCCACAAGATGTGTGTATCAATAACGTTACAATCTAACTCAATCAAAAAGTATTACCAATTGGTAAACTTAAATAAAGAGTCATGATAAAGAATGAGAGTCTCAAAACTGGTGAACTGTGGAGGTTAACTGAGACTAATTTTGGCTGTAAACCCAATGCTTACATACAACAGTGTCACAACACTCTTCAGTAACCAAAAAAGTTCCGAGATTATGAATAGAATGATCCTCTGATCAAAAACAGAACAGACATTCTGATAACTTTTAGTTGTCCGGATTAGGCTGTTTCAACTAATACAAACCATTCAAGGAAAATGTTCCCTACACTTATAAAACCAAAAAAGAGGGGAGAAAGATCTTCAGCACATATTAAACATTAGAAATGATTACATTAAAAGCAAGTACTTAGTTTGCTGGTGAAAGATTAAGAGAGAAAAGGGATGCACATGGCATAAAAAGCCTAGAAGCAGAGCTTGCATATATAGCATGGAATTACAGCTTAATAACATGTAAGAATAAAACTCAACAACGCATAATAATACATACAGGTTGGGAAAATTGAGAACCGCTGACACCATTTCCAGCTGTCAAATTATTGTAGGGAACATACTTAACCGGCACGGATGGACGAGCTGCATAAGTGTTGTATTCAATTTCTTGTTGGGAAGCAGCAACAGGCACCATGTGAGAGTTGTTTGGTACGTAAGTCATGCTTGCAACAGTTGGCACAGCAGGAGTTGCTGATATAGGATTCACAAGGGATGGAGAGAAGATTTTTGCTCCTGGGTTGAGCTTAAATTCCTTGAAGAAAATAATGTCATAAAAAATATCAACTTCACTTCAAAAATTATGCATCAAATATTTTATTTCCAACAAATTTGTTATGCCACCAAGTTACTTTTACTAATGCCAGTAGTTGATATAACCAGTTGTAAATGAAGATATTGCTGCTACAAATAGAAAATAATAAATAATAATGGTACTTGGTAGTCAATGGTTCTCGAATTGGGCTGGTAATCTCAAGATGCTTTAAAAAATAATACTTGAACAGTGTTTTGATAGTGATGAGACAAGATTGTTGGTGACCTAATGGATGATTCAAAAATTACATAGTCAAGCCAGACATCCAAGTAAGCTTAAGATCAGATTTTTTTTATTGGTAAGTAATACTTGCACACTCAATGAGTTTTGAACCCACAACCTGGGCACCCTTTCTTGTGGGAGAAGAATGTGCCATTTGAGCTAGAGCTCATTGGCTTAAGACAAGATAAATGGAACTAAACACTTAACAATTCAAGTTACATTGAACATGGTTGTTCCAGATATATAGATACCTTAGAGCTTCTATTAGACTCTGGATTTTGTGTAGGGACCATTTCAGTTGATGTTGTTAACGAACTAACACCCGACTCTGAGGTGACATCCACCATTGGATTGGAAGAAGTTGAAAGTCCTGAAGAAACAGCATCGGAAGAAGAAGTGTCTGCTGAAGAGGGCCTTTCACAGCATGGCTTGTCTAGTTTCACAAGTGGAGTAGCAGGATCACCAGATGCTTCATTTGGCAAGAGCTGGGATGTCATCTTTGCATGCCTATCCTCAACAGGTTTTACCTGGGTAAGACCAGTATCAGCTGCATTGAAAAATTAAACAAAATAATCAGGCACAAAGAACTAGAAGAAATAAAAGCATCTTAAAACTGGTAAAAACATAACTTCAAGTAATACAAGGCAAGACGACAATAATAATCTATAGAGCCTTCCACTTGCAAGGGAAACCATCATAAAGATGCATCCCATCATAGAAGATGTTATGTTTAAAAACAAGATGAACCAATGGCAAGAACCATCTATCTATCTGTGACTCCACTGTGTGGAAATGGGTATTATGGTGAAAAGTCCAAATATACAGTAAATAGCTTAAATGTGCCTATTCCCTAACATTGGCTAACATAATTGCAGGCCTCCAACCAAATCTTCACCATTAATACTAGACACTGTCTAGCAAACTATTATCCGCAAGAACTGATTACTGATGTTAACTGCTAATATTGAGAAACATCCCCAACTACAACAATGCATGTGATTTCTATTCAGAGGTGACTCAGATAATTTTAGTCCCAGCAAAGAGTGCTATGGATAACTCACAGCTTGAAGTAGACCCTTGAACTTCATCAGCCTGCACAAAGCAATTTCACTGGTAAATATAATGAAAAACATAGTGGGTAAACATTTCTAGTTCCTGAAAAGCCATAATCATATACAAAGGAATTGGCTATGCTCGTCTTAACATACACTTTCTTCCCTGTCAAAATCAATCTTCTCTTTGTAAATAAACTTTTCCCCTTGTGATTGGTCATTTCCAGCCTGTCTGTCAGAAAAAAACAATTTACAGGAATCTGAGGATGAGAAGAAATATAAAGATGAAAATATAAAAGGAGGAAGTAGTGAATAGTACCATAACAGGTTTTTTTTTAAGTTTGTTTTTTTTTGGTACATGTATAACAGTGTTGGACAAGCAACCTAATACAATGGCCACTAATGTGTACACGTCCAACAAGAGTATGAGAGGCATTTCTCACAGAGAGATCTATGGTTAGAATAGGCAGACAGTAGAAGATTATCCAACATATGTGCACTCCTGGTGCTAGTTCCAAGGGACAGCAACTAGAACCCAACTTTTGGGGTGGACACTGAGATATCACTCCCAAGTATTTAAAAATAAACTTTAAAAGAAGTTGAATAGGCATACCTCGCATCAGATGCACGAGAATCTTCTTCAGCCTGCATTTAAAAGGGAAAATGTGAGAAATAAAGAGAAAAAACTGACAGATGCATCACAAATTTTTACTTGCAAGATACATCTTACAAAGTTACATAACACACATACACATACACACACACAGACCCACATGTTACTGCTGTGTGTCCTACCCTACCAAAGGCCACATGCACAAAGAGAGAGAAAGGGAGCACCTTTGTTGAACTTATCCCATCTGCATGCCCTATCTGATTCATATGTGATTTTCTCTCTTCATGCTTCCTTTCAGATATTTTGGGCATAAAACCATGAGAAAAGCCATTCTCTGCTTGGACTGCACCCCTGCATTGATATGTGATGATTAGTACATATTTAACTCATACTACAAACTGAAGAAATCTAGTTTTGAAATAGAATAATTAGTGACTAGTTATCGATATTAAAGTGAGAAATTTTAAGAGGAGAAGAAGTGATGATAAAGAATAATTACGCAACTTTTCATGCCTTCAATTAAAATAAACTTTTAAGTGATTAGCATCCATGAGAGGACAAATTCCTCTGTTCACAATTACAAACATGACCTAGTCAAGCTATGTAAGTGAATTAAAAACTAGTTATTAAATCTTCACATATGCAAGCACTCAAATACAAGCCCAGGGTTAAATCACCACTGCATCCCTAATGTACTATTAAAGAATCGGTAATGATGTCTGCATAACCTCTTTGACTTTGCCCAAGAAACCGAGACTATTTGCAAAACCTCTACAGACCACATGTACAAAAAACACAAAACCCTGCTTATTTTGAGATTTGAACCTCTGGTTCCAATAGAAAGAAAGACCAGCATATAAAATGTAAGAGTGCCAAGGTAACTCCCCCACCCGACCATGATATACAATGAGGAAAAAAAAACATTTTGCACATCTTTTCCCTAGAAACGCAGACGAGAAATGTTCATACAAAGTTCCTTCTCTGTCTCATTGCATGATCGCTAACAAGCAATCCTCTGAGAATGGGCTATCAGCTCTAAGAGCACCATCAATAGAAACAAGCAATACACTTCATGCAGTCGACGCCTTGGAAATTAATATATATATATATATATATATGCCTAGCTAAAAGTCTTAGACATACTGGATATAAAATGTTGACTTCCAATTTCCTTATTGAAATTTAGCTCTCAACTTAATCATAAATTCAGCAGCATATATCTTCTTGGTGGATTCAATTTTGAGTTCAAATTACCTTCATGTGCAAAAATTTATGTAAGGTTACCAATAGCATGCTGAAAAACACTAAAGTATTAACCTCAAAAGAAATGGAAAAACTTGCTGCTATTCTTATTTTGTGTGACCTCATAATTAAATGTGCAAGGGAGTGATCCTTAATCAATATTTCTGTCCAAAGATTCTAAAGTAAATACCTTGTTTGATTGATTTTCTTTTTATGGATGAAAGACTTTGTAGATTTCTTTGCCTCACTCACTAGATGCTCAGAAGGTACAATCCCCACAACAGCTTCAGTATCATCACCAGCCAAATTTCCAGCAACACCATCAGCTGAAAGCTGAATTCCCTGTATAATAGGCCACATTTACATCACACAAATTGTTCTACATTGCGTCAAATAAATTAGGATTTAAACAAAATAAAAGAAACTTAAATAGTGACATACATTTGCAACAACTTGAACTAGATCACCCGATAGGATTACTAGTGTATCTATGACCATGCCATTTGCCACATTTGAATAACTTTTTCCCTTCTTACTCAGCCTTGCACTCTTCAAGACTATACCTAGACAAAGCAAAAAGAAATTCAGTAATTATAGCTCATATACTCCATAAACTGCAAAATAATTATTCTAACGGACATTTGATGCCCTTTTGCTTGTGTTTGCAAATTATACTGCACAAAACATAAATCAAATCCTAAACTTTGTAGTGATATAGATTTCGGATCCATAAAATAAATGAGTCACCTAGCCACATAGTTCTCACTTGTACATTAGTATAGGTTCAATTGAGTAAAAGACATCATCTTTCTCAAATCTGATGTAATAATAACATCTCTTTTTCTTTTTCTTTTTTTCCTACATTTCTAAAAAAGATGGGGAAAGTTTTTATTTTTCTTTTATATTAAAGTTCCAAAAAAGGGAAAATAGCTTAATTGTATTGTCTTCCTTTGCAAACAGGAAATGGAAACAAAAACAATCAAACCTCAAGTTCTTTCCACACTAAGAAAAGAAAATGAACAAATACATAATTAGCAATCCCAGATCAAATTCCATCCCAACTAAGCCCACCTTAACTCATAAATTCAAAACCCAGATACAGTTTCAGCATAACAATCAAAACCCAGATTAGGAATCCAGCCAATTCAATAAAAAGTTCCAAAACACAAAGAAAATGAGAGCAGAGCTTAAACGACATACCGTATTCCTCTTCGACACAGGCAGTGTGGAAAATTCCAGTATAGACAGAACCATCCTTGACGTGCACATCAACTGGGAGGCCAATGATGCAAAGGGTGGCAAAGATCAAAGCTTCACTCAATGAAGAAGAAGAAGAGGAAGATGAGGTGTCGTAGTTTAAGAACTCTCTGTTTCTGCAACCCATTTTTGTTCTCTGTTTTTTTTGCTGATTCAACTTCCTCTGTTTCCCTCTGAATTTTCTTTCTCTGTGTGAAACAGAGTAGAGTGATTAGAAGGGGGATCTGAAGTAATACCGGGCTTCTTTGTAGGGCTTTGAAGAGTGAAAAGCAAAACAAAATTAACTTTTGTGTGCGTAATGTCTAATGTGAATTGTCTGTCTCACTGTCTGAATTCTTTGCGGTGATGCCCCTGTATTTTTTAAATTTAAATATGATTTTGTATTCTTTTAAATAAATATGTATAGTGTATACATTTTTTTTAATAAGTATATATATACACATATATGTGTATAAATGAAATGCATAGTAATGACTTTTATTTTTTACCGTATTTTTTCTGTTTTATTTTATTTTTAATTTTTAAATCTCAAACTATTAACTTGAGAATGATGGTTAATTACGATTAAACATAATATCTTCTTAGAAAAATGAATTATTTATTTCATAATCAATGAATGTGATAAGTGATAAGAAAAAAAGAAAAGAAAAGAATGTGATAACTAATTATGAACTGTCAATGGACTAGTAGCCCATCATCATTCCACCCTTTTGGACTTGTGTATGGTTGCTTGAGTTAATTTGTCCTCCACAATCCATCTAGTAGTATAAGCTCTTGCAGCTTCCTTAGCAACCCGTAAGTTACTAGAAGTTGGGTTTCCTTCTGTTTTGTTTGAGGGAGACTCAATAGTTGTTATTCAAGCCATCCAAGGAAACCCTTCAACTCAATTATGGGCCATTGATAGTGTTATCAAAGATATTTCTTCTCTCCTCTCTTCCTTTTTTTTTTTTTTTGGAATTTGTCTCATGTATATAGGGAACTTAATTCTCTAGCTAAATGGGCTCTTATTTGTAACCACACTGGCTGCATTCCCATTGATGTTTCCTCCCTTGGTGTTGGAAGATTTGGAGGTTGGCATTGTACTCTCTGACCTTGTTTCATAGCTCTTGTTATATATTATCTTTAATTAGCAAAAAAAAAAAAGAAAAAAAAAGAGTTAATTTGTGAGCAATTGTGTTCAAACATCTAGCATATATCAAGTAATTATAAAGAATAATTATTTGGAGATGGCTATAAGATGCTAATTAGACGTTTCAACTACATACTAACTCATTAAATACTAACTATTTTTAATGTGCAATACATTTCTACTTTGTTGTTGATACTATTTTAAAAACACTTTCTTTTCTTCGTAAATATACATTTAACTAAGCCAAAAAAAAAATCCCAATTGATTCCAAATTTCTAATAGCTTCAAACTCATACTCAATTAGGAATTCCAATGGCTATGGTTTTAAACTTGAAAATAAAATAAAATAATCTCAAACTCAAACACTCTAACCAACATGTCAATCCCCAATCAAAAGAAGACTTGTAAGAAGAACCAATGTTCAAACAATCAAATTTCCCCAAACAATCCCAAATAGCATATTCAAACAAATATTTGCACAAATTGCAAGAAGAAGAGACACATAATCACCAAAAATAGCAATAACCAAGGGACATAAATTTAATCATCTTTTTTTATATTTCTCAATTTCATATATTTTTTCAAGTGTAAAAATAAAATACACTAAAAGTCTAAAACCCTCTCAAATTATCTTTGCCGTCTAAAACCCCATAAAGACTATCTCACTCCAAAAACCACAAAACCCACATTCACACACAGAGAGACTCTCTTCCACACAACAATGAAAAAACCCAAATCCAAAGACTTTCGAAAGCAACGCCGCCTCTCGTTAATCGAAGATATCGAGCTCCTCAAATCATGGATCCAATCACAGAAGCCCGACTCCGGCACAAACCCCATGTCGCTGCCTCCACTGCCTTCCAAGTCACCCGTCGGCCGCCTCGGTGACTCGTCGTTTTCGCGGTACGCAGGTGCCACGCGGTTCGATCAGCTGCCGCTATCGAAGAACACAGTGAAAGGCCTTCGTGAAGCTGGGTACGTCAAGATGACAGATATTCAGAGGGCTTCTCTTCCTCACTCGCTCTGCGAGAGGGACATTCTCGGCGCTGCGAAAACTGGGTCGGGAAAGACTCTGGCTTTTGTTATTCCGGTGAGTTTTTTTTTTTTTTTCACTAACTCTATTATTATTATTTGCTTAATTCATTTGAGTTTTATCTTATAATGAAAAGATTATTATGTTACATTTATATTTAGTTATTTGAATGCGTAGGTGTGTTTTTGAGAGAGGGTGTTTTTGGTTGTGGGGAGAGAGAGAGAGAAACAGTTAAGTAAATGTGAAGAGTATGGGTGTCATCTATATATTTTGTGAAAATTTTAGGTAAATATAAGGGTGAATTTTTAATTTTTGGAAAGTTTAGTGGGCATGGGGCTCAAGGCTCTATGCAGTTTTGCCCCTACCTGACAACTGGTTCTGGCGGATGGTGTCAGTTGCCTGAATGCCCATAGATTTTATTTCCTAGAGGTGAGTCCGAAAGGGTTTGCTTTAGAAAGGTTCCCTACTCTTATATAAAAAAAGAGTCTTGGAGGGGTCTTTCAACTTGGGGGCTGAATAGCATGAAAAGAACGAGTGGGAAGAAGGCTTTTCATTTTATTTTTCTCCAAGCAACGATTTTTGTTGAAATGTGAAACTTCTTTAGCATGCTAGTTCTTTTGTATGTATGATTTTTTATTCGTATGTTGTGTAGTTATATGTGTTCTCCACTTCTCATGCTCAATTGTAATGTTGATTTCAGGTTCTGGAGAAGTTATATAAAGAGAGATGGGGACCTGAGGATGGTGTGGGGAGCATCATTATATCTCCCACACGGGAATTAGCAGACCAACTTTTTAATGTATTGAAAACTGTAGGGAAGCACCATAATTTTAGTGTTGGCCTCCTAATTGGTGGTCGAAAGGATGTTGACACAGAGAAGGAGCTTGTAAATGAGCTCAACATTTTGGTTTGCACTCCTGGTCGGCTTCTTCAGCACATGGATGAGACTCAATACTTTGAATGTTCCCAGCTGCAGGTCACCATAATATTTTCTTCCTCATTGTTCTTTTCCTCGTTTGTTGACAGTATTATTTATTTATTTTTTATTCTTCTTCTTGTTTTTAGTTTTGTTTACCATACCAAAGTATTTGTAACTGCATTATAAGAACCGAAGTTTCTGAAATCCTGTTGTATCAATGTTTTATACCAAAAACAAGGCTACCTAACCGCCCACTCCCTTGTTTCACCTCTCTCTCTCTCTCTCTCCCTCTCTATCATGTGCATGCGTGTTCTTCCACTAGCATGTGCACACATGTTTTCAGTATTGTTTATTTAGCTTCTTATTTGGGTGGAATTTCCTGGCCAGGAAACAGGTTTTGGTCCTTGATGAGGCAGATCGTATTCTTGATGTTGGATTCAAGAAGGCTTTAAATGCTATCGTGTCGCAACTCCCTAAGAATAGGCAAACCTTGCTATTCTCTGCAACTCAAACAAAGTCATTTCAAGATCTTGCAAGACTCAGTTTAAAGGACCCAGAGTATCTCAGCGTGCATGAGGAGTCTGTGACTGCGACTCCCAACCTGTTGCAGCAAACTGCAATGGTTGTTCCTCTTGACCAGAAGTTAGACATGTTGTGGAGTTTCATAAAGGCACATCTTAATTCAAAAATCCTGGTGTTTCTTTCAAGCCGCAAACAGGTAACTCAACATCTCTTATTCCTTTATTAGAAATCATGTTTGGTTGAAGCCAACCTAAAATTGTGGAACGTCTTTTTTTGATAGGTAAAAGAATGTATTATTGATAAAGGTTCCATGTGCATAAAGTATAAACATAGAGGTTTGAGGCCAACATAAGCGCCCCTTATCCTTTTTGGTTAATAACTGTTAACCAGATAAGCTGATTCAGCTTATTCATAGTTCCTGCCCAGATTTGGGCAGGGGCAGCGTGATAGTTGATATGTGATTAAGCTTTTCAATTCTTGGTCACTTTATTTTTGGCATCAAAGTGTTAAGTTGTAGCTTTCCACAATAATCAATGTGCTCATGGCACAAAATGTTTCATTTATCTTGGTTGTATTCACCTATAGTGCATACACTCATATATCTTAGGAATGCATTGGTTTAGATACAGGTGTTGGAATTTGACATGGACATGGAATCCTCTAATTTGTAATATTAGCATTTGCATGTATTGAAGAACAATATGTATAATTTCATAGATTGTATCTCACTTGAGTGCTAGCTGAGTTGGTTAGCTAGGGGCCGCGGGGCTCTAGGCCTGGCTGAGCATCACTGGTTCAATTCTTGGGTGAATCACTTTGATTTACCCTATTGCATGTAGAGAAACTTCCGTGTGGTCGGTACATGCAACCGGGGGTTTACTCTCCAAGGCCAAGGGTGGGTCCAAAGGGCCCCTACCTTGGTGGGGTTCCCACGTCATAAAAAAAGAAGATTAAAAGTCAATACATCATAGAGGGTTTGACGATTTTAATTATTTTATTCATTTTGTTATAAGTAATAAATTTTCTTAAAGAAGAGGAGCTAGCAGCCTTGGTGTAATGGCAAGTGCCTTCCACCCATGTTGTGGGTTCTCAAGTTTGAGAATCAGCCTCTACAAAATATTTTTTTGGGGGTAAGGTTGCCTACCAATTATGTAACAACTCAAGAAAAACACTAGCCAATCCTGGTCTTATACCCCAAAAGGACTAGTCAAGTTGTAATGAGGCTCCGTGTAGTTGTTTATAAAGCTTAGTTCCACCCAGTATATGTTCGATGTGGCAGCATACACCCACACAACAAATAACCTCTCCCAGTTTCTTCAAAAGTGGAAACTTTGTGCACTGGATACGATATCTTTTTTTTAAGAGTAGCTACCTTATGTAGACAGGAAATATACATAAAGCACTCCTAAAGAGTTAAATAGAAAGAATACTCTTTTTTGGGTAATAGGAAGAGTGGTATCTGTGGGATGGTAACATTTAACATGTCTATACATGTGGGAGCATGCATTTACACTTATTTGTCAACATCCATGTAATTTAGAGGTCTAACACGCACATGTTTATGTTGAAGTCCAAGTTGAGTTGGTATGTCTTTGATGGTTTTCCAGTCCACACCGTGCTGGATCGATTGGCTATTTGGCTTAGTTCATTTAGCTCAAATCCAGATAAGCACATCATCACATCCTTGGTTTTTATGTACTTCAATTAGATCTCATATTGATGTTTCTCATTTATGGTGGCTGAAACTATAGCTCTACAAACAGCTGCCATAAAACAATGCCTCTAGTTAATTTTGATCAATGCGAGGAGGTGTTTTCTCTACATGTGTCATATTTACGTCAGGTAGAGGCAAACAGATTTCTTCATCCTGATGGCCTTGTATTAGTATCTCCTTTTGATGCCTGGTCCATCTTTTGATGATTTTATACTCATTTTCATTATTGTTGCTAAGGATGAATAGCTGGTACTGTTAGGTCAAATTTGTCTTCGAAGCATTCAAGAAACTGCATCCTGGGATACCCTTGAAGTGTTTTCATGGGAGGATGAAGCAGGGGAAAAGGAAGGCAACTTATTCAGATTTTTGTGAGAAGCGCTCAGTTCTCTTCGCGACCGATGTGGCTGCAAGAGGCCTTGATTTTGATTTGACAGTTGACTGGGTTGTCCAGGTGATTTAATTGGTTGTTGAAATAAGCTTGTGTGTGTGCAGGGAATTTTTTTTTATTTTCTTGTTATTGGAGTCTTAGAATTTGTTGTCTTATTTCTGTAGGTGGATTGTCCAGAAGATGTTGATACTTACATACACAGAGTTGGTCGCACTGCTCGCTTTACTTCTAGAGGGAGGGCTGTTTTATTTCTAATGTCCTCAGAAATGAAAATGCTTGAAAAATTACACGCAAAGAAAGTACCCATTCAATTTATTAAGGTAGACTACCTTATCTGCAAAGTCTTTTGTATATAATCAATATTCTTTTGCTTCTTCCTTTTTTCTTTTTGGAGGCTCAACATATTTGATTTGCATTCTTACGAGAAAACTTGCTCATGTAATGGATTGTTTAAATCCATTTGTTTGCTAAACTTGCTGTTATAATTGCTTATTTTTCAGGCAAACCAAAAAAGAGTGCAACCTGTTTCTGGGTTGTTGTCGGCATTACTAGTCAAGTATCCAGATATGCAGTATCAGGCCCAAAGAGCCTTTGTGACATATTTGCGGTCTATTCTTATTCGTCAGGACAAAGAAATTTTTGATGTGACTAAACTGCCTATTGATGAATTTTCAGCATCATTGGGTCTCCCAATGACTCCAAAAATCCGTTTCTTGAAGCTGAAAAACAAGTCAAAAATGGTATTAGAGAAATCTTCTCATCCTGAACCAGAAAACTCTGACAAGGAGAATCTGCCTGAGATTCCCAAAGAGAAGCTAGATATCAGTGATATAGATGAAGAGGATGTGAACAAAGCTTTTCTTTTAAAGCAGGATACACCAAATGAGGAAGATGGGAAAACAAGTGAAATCATAGATGTTAGGTACATCACTTTTCTATAATTTTTTATGTAGAGTTTTTATATAGATGTATTAACACTAGTAAGAAAAAAAGATATATTAACACTAAAGATCTCCATGCAATAATGATAGTTGATAGGAATTACATGAAACTGTGTTGGAAGTGTAGTTCTTATTCTATTTAGCTGGCCTTCCTCACAACAAGTGGTCATCTGGTGCTTATATAAAAGGAAAAGAAAAAACAAGTGGTCATCTGGTATTTTATACAGATTTTGTCTGTCTTGTGGAAAATGGTAAAACATTAAGTTACTGAATGTGTAAAGGAAAATGCTTTTTTGTTTTTACACAAATACTCTTAACAAATTCCTATACTTAATCATGTGAAGGACATGTAATACAAGGCCCAGCCCCATACTTTTGGTGTGCTAAGTGTGCCATCATGTCATTTTGTATGGATATTCAGTGTTATTTGTTTGTTTAATTGGGTCACCAATGCTAGGCTCACTTTTTTATTTTTATTTTTAAAAATGTTCAATCTGTTGTGCTTTATATGGTTTTCATTACTTTGATTTGAGCTTTTCTTTTCTTTCCTTTGTAGGCCTGCAACACGGATTTCAAAGAAGAAGGTAAAAATTAATATCCACAGACCAACAGGTACAAGGGTTGTCTATGATGACGAAGGCAATGCACTACCCCCACTTGCGAGGTTGGCTGACACAAAGAGTGGCAATGAATCATTTATGGTTGACCAAGGTATATGGTGTCATTCTTGAGTTGCAATAGTATAAATAATATATGTGCCCAAGGTAGACATTCACAGCGCAATCTGTCCTTGTGGTTTCCTTTTCTTTCTCTGATCTTCCCACAAATGTTGTGCTGGCCAACAGTGTGGATGGCTTGGCTTTTGAAGCAAAAGTAGTCTCCTTTTTTCGGTTTGTCAGTTTTCCCTCCACTTAAAATAATGAAATGGCTCAGCAGATCCATTTCCAATCTACTAAACTCCCAAAGTATGCAAAACCTCATTCATCCACTACAATTTATGGAAGCAATGCTTTGTTTGAACAAAGTGGTTGTGTAAGCTTGCTGTCCATGTCAATCAAATATGAAGTTGACACGAATAATTTCCATCCCAAATGTTGGCTATGTTTTATGCATTTACTGCTGTTTAAGTGCCCTAATAGATCTCATTGTTTTGCAGGCAAAAAGAGTGAATATTATAAGAAGATGAGGGAAGATATGAAGCACGCAGACAAAGAAGACAAGCTACTAGATCGCCAACGTCGCAAAGAGAAACGAATCAAGCAGAAGATGAAGTTGAAAAGAGAAAGCTTGGAAGAAGAGGACAATGAAGAACATTCTGGGTCAGAAGGTGAAGCTACTAGAGACAGACCCCATAAAAAGTCGAAGATATATTATGATAGTGACAGTGATGATGGTGAGAGAAAAGAAAATAAGGACTCCATCTCCTTGGCAGAACAAGAAGCACTGGCACTCAGCTTACTAAATTCCATGCACTCCTAACTTATAAAATATGACAGCGTAAGTTTTTTTTTTCCCTCTTTTTCATTTTTGGTTAGTATACGGCAAGCTTAAGTGGAGCCTGTCCGAGGATGTCTGTCAGCTTCAAGCCTGAAATTACTTTGGTTGAAAAAGAATATTGTGTTTTATTGGTTGAAGCATTGTATACAAATGTTCTCTTTTGTCATTTGGAAATGCTTAGTAGTGGCAAATTTTGTGCATGGAACATGATATCAAACTTGTGGCATGGTTGATTCAACTTCAAGTTCAGGAATTCTCAAATCCATCTGTACCTTGGTTGAATTATGGAGAGACGGAGCATGATATCTTGACCTTATACTAGATGATGCTTCAAGAGTAACACATCTCGTGAATAAAGATATGAATTTAGCATAGGTGGTGCATACATTTCTTTCATGTAACCGCAATGGCATCACATAGATTACCTAGATCCTTGACCAATGCACACTGTTTGGAAGGTGTAAACTCATTCAAGTTTTAGTTCATTCGTCCAGTATTAGGCAAAGTCTTAACTTTTTTTGTAAACTCATGTATGGATGTGTTACTTCACACATCGTTTTATCTCATAAATTTATTTTATTATAAAACTCATATGGTTAATCAGTCTTTTTTCCCTCGTAAATTTGCGATCAACATTAGTATTTTTGTGATATAATCATTTTTTTAATGAAAGAAAGGAATAAATACACACTTTAAGTACACTTCTATGCATTTCAATTGATTGAAACTGATTAAAAATGATGCAAATTTTTTAAATTCACAATATATTATCAAGTTTTTATTTGGTGTGTAGACCATGTATAAGATTGAGTAAATAACAATTATAGAGATGTCTTTAAAAATTGAAACGTCAATGATGATTTTACACTCCCAACATTTTTATTGTCTCATAATTTTGATGTTCTTTTCACACGTCTATGCCTTTTTTTTGTCCTACAAAAGTAATCATTCACTAACAATATATATTCACTCACAATATTTCCTTATTTTTATTGGGGCTTCCGCCCTGGTTTTCAATTGAATACAAATATAATTAAAAAACAAAACACTTGAATAGGTCTAATAAAAGCACCAAGACACAAAACTGAAAGCAAATAAGAGTATCACCATGCAATCCATATTGTATATAATAAGACAATCATAAGTAGAACAACGTGGTGAACCAACGTCACCACAATATTAGTGCCTTCAACATACTCAATGTCACAAAAACACAAGGAGAAAAAGAAAACAAAAGGATAAAGAGAAAGAAAAAAAGATATTAAAGCTAAAACAAATTGAGATGGGACCCCACGCCATCATTCTACAGCCAATGAGCAAAATCGCAAGCTAATGCACTTGGAACGCAATTAAAGAGTCTTCAGACTTGAAACAGCTAAGATCACTGCACAAGCAAAAACAAAATCAACTCAGGAACACTAAGAAAAATACAGACAACAGAGACACTGAAGCTTACAACATTAGTTACCTGCTGTGGCTGTTGGTAAGCACCAGGCTGCTGGTAATTTCCATATCCAGGATAGCCTCCATAGTACATGTTAGGGTCTTGAGCAGGAGGTGCATATGTATATGCATCGTAACCTTGTGGGTACCCATAATATGCAGCACCATTCCACTGGGCCTGATCCGGCTGGTTCTAAGCCAATCCAATAAATATATTCTTTTAATTATCCAAATACATGGAAAACAAAAAACACTATAACAAGGTTATTCAAAAATAAAAACCTGTTTGTTTGAAGGACTACGCCCCCATGAAAGTCGAATGTTTTGACCTCCCAACTGAGTTCCATTCATTAATGATAATGCTTGCTCTGCACAAGCTCTGAAGTACAACCACAGATAATTTAAAAAAGAAGATTAGATTAGGAGAGAGGAAGAAAGAATATAAAAAATGAAGGGGACAACTTATGTAGACTTGCATTGACTTGTTACCTGTTAGCAAATTGAACAAAGCCACACCGCTTTCCTACAGGTATTTTCACATGAACAAGCTCACCAAAACGGCTAAAAACCTGTCTCAACAAGTCATCTGTGACAGTAGTATCCAAACCCCCAACAAATATCTGCAATCAGGAGTGTCAAGAGTTACTAGCATATAGCAGGAAATAAATGATACCAGCATTAAAACAAACTACCCACTGTTGTATTATTTGGATCATTCTCCCCTTGGGCTCCTTGAGTATTCTGGTAAGAAGTAGCTGCAAATGACAAATACGTGTGACTAACAAAATAAAACACAGTGAAAAAGGAGCTGTCAAGGTATCTATATAAGTGTACATCCATAGGCATGGATGTGTGAGAGCACGTGTGTGTGTGTGTGTGGAACTCAAGTTATTCATGACCCTATAATATGGGTTCAATAAGAACTCAAGCAGGTAATTCTAAGGTTGTGCCCAACAATCCAATGCATTCTCAACTTAGATATTCTGAATCAATTTAACATCATGATAACATTCTTAACATGCATCAGGAATCAAAATGTGAATAAGCTAGATTCCCCAAACAATCAAATTGACTTTAAAGACTTTATTTGCTCTATGATGAAAAAATTAAATCATGGATTTGTTTGATTAGAAGACAATCGGGACAATAGCATACGCCAATTAATAAGCAGAACACAAAATCAACTAAAAAGAACATCGCGAATGTATAATAATTATGGACAATTCTAAACCTCTAATACAATTCATTCATCTATGTGCTGTTGCTTTAAACAAAAGCACAAACTGCATGTAGTGAGGTTTCCCCATCAAGTTTCAGAAACAGTTAGGCAGAAGATTCACATACAACCACCTTGTATCCAAGTATTTACAAACAAGCACTCCAAACCAATGTTACGTAGCACTCATTTGTCAAGTCAACTAATTATAGACAGTTCAGAAGGTAATATAGGTGCCAGAAAGCCCAATCCTTAAAATAATATAAGTGAAACCATCTGGCCTAAGAACGAGGAAATGCAAGAACTAGTTCAGAAACAAACAACATCATCATGGTTAAATTATTGAGAACATATAGCAAATGATAAACAGAAAATATGTCTCACACAAGATAGGCAATTAATGGAATCTTCAGGAGCAGTACAACGGTGTATGTTCAAAGAATAATAAAAAGATTAGAAACTAGCACGCATGATTAAAAATACGAACAGGTTCCGCTTAGAGATTGAATACGTAAGTCTACCAACATTTCAGAAGTTAAATCTAGAGATATATCTAAGATCTGAAACCTATAAAAAGAAATATATATCTAAGATCTGAAGGCCCCGTCACAAACCCTGGAAGTGGGAAATATCAGATGAACAAAGAATTTTCCATCCAAAATTGGAAATGCCCACACAAGCCAAAAAAAAAATGGCAACTAAACAAAGACTTTATAGCCTAGTCTATAGCATTTAAAATGTCAAAATATTAAGCTATTCAAGGAAGGTCTAATAAAATAGTACATTGAAACAAACAAGTTACTTTGTCCTTCGCCACTATGTGCAGTTTTAGCATGAAATTATTAAAATATTGAAGCCCAAAGGAAAATAATAGCATTTCTTTAATACAATAATGAGTGGGCCAAAAGATTTGGAAACAACTTGCATCCAACCTGATGTAAAGAGCACAGGGGGAGCAAAGAAAGAAGGTTCTCCAAGATTCACGCAAGCTAAAGAACAACGGAAAGGAAATATACAGAACTTGGAAAAAGGGATGAATTTAAACTTGACTGGGAACTCTTAATATATAAGGAACTGGAAAAGTAATTCAAAATGTAGCATAACAAATGCCACAAGGGAAAGAAAGTATGAACTTTATGACATAAACAAAATAACTGACCTAAAATGAGGCCACGCATTAAAGTGGAATCATTTCAGCTGAAATCAGTTCCAGGCCCCCCAAAATGAGAGCCTCTCGGTGTCCTGCTTTAAGACAACATGAGTTTTATATAAGTTTTTGCATGTTTTAACAGAATTAAATGTGCCCAAGTTTACAAAGGTAAGTACTGGAACGAAATGACTGTAAGTGCCGCCAATCTTCAAATGAACTACTGAAAATCGTCAAATTAAGGAACATTGTTTTGACAATTGACATCAGAAAAAACCAACAGCATTTAACTTACCATTTCAAACAATGCTAACAAATAAGTTAGGAGACAGATACCAAAACAAAGAGCAAGATACATTTAACACGCAAGTAGAACAAGCAATAGCAAAAAATCAACCAAATACAGTTTAAAGTTCAAAATTTTTAGTGCATCCATCATAACAAAGCATTTGTAGTAATACTACCTACAACACATACCTTTCTGAAATTGCTGTCCTCCACCACCACCACCACCACCAACGGGTTTTTTGGTAGCAGCTGGGCCAATGCGCATGGGCCTCGTTGAACAATACTGGCCATTCATTTCAGTCATGCAACGCAACTGTTCACCTTCATCACCAAACCTAACAAACCCATATCCCTTAGAACGTCCAGTGGCCCTATCAGTGACAACTTTTGCACCCTTTACTGAGCTGTATACACCTTTAAAGGTTTCTTGAAGCAAATAATCGGTAACATCAGATGCCAAATCCCCCACAAAAATTGTATAATCAGGACCATCATCTTGACGCCTCTCACCCGCACCAAGTGTGGCCCAATTCAGCCGGAAATTCTGCTCAGTGTTTGGCATCACCGTCCCATTATAGGTTTGCAAAACCCTATCCGCTGCACCACGACTCACAAACTCAATGAAACCATATCCATCCGATATCCCCGTTTGCTTATTGCGAATCACCTTAGCCGATATAACCTGACATAACCCAAAAGTACAAAACAATAGATTATGGAACAATTTTTGTAAACCTAAAACAAATAATCTTTGATTTCAATTCTTCCCCTACACATTCTCCATAACCCTAAAAACAACAGTTTTACATTACATGTCTAATTTTTTTTGGCAGAAACAAATTTAAACCTAAAATTAAAAATCACACCCAAACATATCTGCATTCGGCTTCGCATAACATAATCAAATTACAATCATGGTTCTAACAATAAAATCAAGAACCCATCAAACAAAATTACAACCCCAATCTTCCAAAACCCTAAATTCCACATTTTTCCACACCAAAATCAGCAACAAGACATACATCCATTCAAAAACACAAAAAAAAAAATCTCAAAAATTTTCAAATCCAAGAAAATACAAAACCCTAACTATATATCTTTACCTCTCCAGTATGAGAAAAGCAGGTGAGAAGATAACTCTCCTCCATCCAGGGAAGCAAGTCCCCGATCCACAGCGACCGGATCTCCTCAGAGCCAGGATTCTGTTGGGCCGCGTACTGGGCCTGAGCCTGGGCCTGAGCCTGGGCTTGCTGCGGTGTAGGCACGGCCTGCTGGGCCCAGCCAGACTGGGGTTGCTGGACCTGCTGCTGCTGTTGCTGTTGTTGGTGCTGCGGTGGCATCGTCATCCACTGCTGCTGTTGCGCCACCGCTTGCTGGTACTGCTGCTGCGCCTGATCCGACGGCTTGGGTTGAGGGACCACGCCGGAAGCTGGTTGTTGCATCATGATGATGATGGGGTTTTATATATGAATAAAGATTGAATGGAATGGGGGAATGGTTTTTTTAACCCTAGGGAAAGGGAGGAGGGGATAGCGAATCCGAGAGGGGGAAGAGATATTTTGAGGGAGGGTTGGGGTTCGTTTATATAGTGGGGGAAGAGAGACACGTGGGTTTATGGTATTGGATGGGTTTGTGATTTGGTTTCGTGGTCCTTGTGTTTTTGGGTTTGGGCTCTGGTTTTTGGGTTATTGGGCTGAATTCATTACTTGTTGTGCCCAAATGAAATCATTAAATTGGGTTCTTGATTGGGAGCAAGTTCACTCCCTTATAATGTACCAAATCTTTTAAAAAAAAAATTTGTTAAAAAAAAAAAGATAATAAATTGTAGGGTTTATTGGCATAAAAATTTGAAGTTTTGAAATTAAAGAATTTTTTATTTTATTTTGTTTCTAAATGCTATACTTAAAGAACTATTGCATAAAATTAATTCTCTTGAAATTAAGTTATGCTAGGATGGTGTACATGAGTTCATAAAGTTGCTAAAAGGTAGTACTTGAAGTGAATTGCTCCATTTATATGTACGCATTTAAAAATTAAAAAATTAATTTAAATTTCCCTTTTAATCATTATATTTTAAAATTATCTATCTAGTATATCTACTACTCTAATTTGCTATTCAATTATTAAAATAAAAAAATGTTGAGTCGGTGCTTAAATTAGTGATCGAGTCCTATGAATATTAGGATTTAGGAATTAGGATTAGGAGTCCAATTACCTAGCAAATAACCCCACCGACCTTAGCAATATATATACAGAGGTTTCCTCACTTTGAACGAGAAGGTTTTGTCTTTGGTTATTCCTTTGTGAGAAAGAGATTGGGTTTGAGTTTTTTTCGAGAGAATCCCATTTGATCACAGTCAAGGTTTCATCATCATGAGTGTTTGCAGGTTTGTGTGGAAGAAGAAGGTTGAGGGAGACCTTGCCCAAGGTGTGTCGCTTAATAACTATTCAAAAAAGAATGAGAGAAAAAGACAAAGAGAAAGGATGGAAGAGATTGAAAAGCTTAAAAAGAGAAGGATGGAGAGGGGTGTTGAAAAGGCACAACGTGAGGAAGATATGGCACTGTTAGCTAGAGAACGTGCATGGGCTGAGTTTAAGGATTGGGAGAAGAAGGAAGAAGAGTTCCAGTTTGAACAAAGCAAGATCGGGTTAGAGATAAGATAACGTGAGGGACGTGGAAAGCCTATTGATATTCTCTCCAAGAACCTGATCAATGGCGAGATGAATGAAACATACATTGATGTTTTCAAGGGGTTAACAGTAAAAGGAATGGAGGATCTTCGTGATGACATAAAAATGCATGTGGACTTGGACAGTGCAACACCAATGCATGTAGAGTATTGGAAGGCACTTTTGGTCGTGTGTGATTGGGAGTTAGGCGCTAAGGTGCATGGGAAAGAACATCAAGAAAGGGGTCTGCATCCAAGTATTGAAGAAGAAGTCCGGAATCATTTGCGAGAAAAGACCTATGCGGAATTGGATGCAACTCAATCCCAGATTGAGTTGCAGATGCGTGCTGGCACTGCCAAGGTGGTTGAGTATTGGGAGGCCGTTCTTAAATGCCTCCATGTGGCAAGGCTTGTTTGAAGGAGATTTATGCTAAGTTAATGTTGCACAAGCAAATGAAGGAAGAGACTAATCAGAATGAAGAAGAAGAGGCTGCTGGTTCTTTTTCACCAGAACTATTGCATCATGGTGATGAAATTGAAGAAGTAATTGAACCTGAAGAGGACAGGGCTATGCTGGAACAAAAACGTATGGCTGTTGTAATGGAGGAAGGGGATGTAGTTTTTGACTCTCAGGTGTATTGGTGGCATGATAAGTACCGGCCAAGGAAGCCGAAATATTTCAGCCGTGTTCACACAGGTTATGAGTGGAATAAATACAACCAGACTCACTATGATCATGACAGCCCGCCTCCAAAGTTTGTGCAAGGATATAAGTTTAATATCTTTTATCCAGAGCTTCTTGACAAGACAAAGGCTCCAATTTACACTCTTGAGAAGGATGGGAGCAATGGTAAGACTTGCATTATAAGGTTCCTTGCAGGGCCACCTCATGAAGACATCGCTTCGGATTGTGAACAAGGAATGGAATTATTCTCATAAGAAGGGCTTCAAGTGCACATTTGATCAAGGGATTTGCATCTATATTTCAACTTGAACCGCTAACGCTGCCGTAGGTGATATATATGAGATGTAACTTGTCTATGGCAAGGGTAATGAAGATTCCATAAGTACTGCAAGTTTTTGAGCTTATACAAAAGCAGTTCGATTAATTTGAGTTGTAGACATTATTCCATCAACTAGTGTTATAGAAACCTTTTCTTCAGTTTTGTATGATTAGATTTTTTGTTTTGTTATCTTCCAACATTTTAAAGATGATCTGTTTGAATATCAATTGTAATTTTGTTTTTATTATTGGTAGTGATCTTGTTTGGTTTGGCTTAAAATGGTCCTGGGAAGATTTAGTTGTGGTTTCTGCTATGACTATGATTAAACTCAACACTCTCTGCCTAGTGATTTTTAGATTTAAAAAAAAAAATCTTTTTCATTTTGGTAATTTATTTTTCATAATGGTTCTTTCCTTTTCCAAAAGAATGGTAGAGTTTCTCAACCATAGCTTGTCTACATTGTTCAAAAGAATGTTTTAGAGGAGGAAGTTCTTGACTCTGGAGACAAAATTTAGTACTTGAGAACAATAGATTCATGCAGGTATTAGACTTAGGAGTTGATTATGATGACATTTTATCATTGAGTCACTCTAATGAGATTTTCTCTCAAAGGTTGAATGCAAAGCCTGAAGCTCTTAAATTAATAATTAAGAAAAGTTCCTTCATTATCATATTCTACTTTGTGTGTCATATTATTTTATTTTTCCTAGTAGAGATCATATTTTGCTCACTTTTTGAGTGTAGTTCACATGGTCAGCTTCTTAAAAATTGAATTGCAGAAAGTGTGAAGTACAATACAACCGAAGTGAAAGCTGGTGAAGCAACAGCACAAAAGATGTTTTGCAAGGTGACACTAATAGAGATTAGCACTGATGAAGATGGTTTTGAAGGTGCTTGGTTTGCTGCGACTATTGTTGAAGCGGTGGGGAAGGACATGTTCCTTGTCCAGTACCAGAGCCCGAGGACAGATGATGATTCAGGCTTTCTGAGAGAAGAGTTTGATACCCTGCATATCATTATTAGGCCATGTCCACCAGAAACTTTTGTCGTTGATTGCTTCAATCCTTTTGAAGAAGTTGATGCTTTTTACAATGATGGTTGGCGGGTGGGTGTGATTTCTAAGGTTCTTGGTGGCTCAAAATACATGTTTACTTTAGGGGCACAGACGAGGAAATGGAGTTTAAACATTCTGACCTAAGGCTACAACAGGACTGGTTCGATGGAAAATGGATTATGGCTTCCTGGGTATGCATTCTCTATACTAAAACTTAACCTTTGTTGATGTAGTTGTTCTGTTTTGATATTAATTGGGGTTGTTTTTTTAAATTGCAAACTTGGCCTTGGCTTACTCAGTATTATTAAATTCAAGGTAAGTTCACAACCATTTGGTCAAATTCAGGTGCTAAGATTGAATTGGCAATACAAAGTTCAGTTATTTTCCAAGATTTTCTCTTTGAAACTTGAATTTCATTAATTTTTGAAGAACTCTGCCATAATCCACCTCTTTGGAAAATTTGGAAGTGGGTCATAATAAGAAATAAGGTGAAATAAATGAATGGATAAGGGGTAAACTTCAAGGAGAAAAGCTTAAATTTGTTTCTTTAATGGTATCATCTTTCTTAGCAAAGAAAAGCCTTAATTTGGTTTCTCTAAGTGCAACTGAGTTCTTAGATTGAGTGAAAAGATTGTAGATGGCTGGCATTTTGATCTCCATTGCAGCTAAGATTGTATATCTAGTGGAACCAATCCTTAACCAGTTTGATTATCTCATTAATTTCAATGACAATGTTGAGGATCTTACCAAGCAAGTGGAAAAGCTGGAGGCTATAAATTTGAAGGTAAAGCAATTAATGAGATTGCAAGAAGGGATGCAGAAGACGTCAAAATGGATGTAGAGAGGTGGCTATCAAATGTAGATGAGATCATTCGGTGTCCCAAGATCAAGGTACACTTTCAATACATAACCCTCTGAAATTTTTGGATATTCCCGGTTGGATGCCTATGAAATGTTGTCAAAGGAAACAATTGTCATGTTTATTCATTTATTTTTAATTCTTTCTTATTCATTCATTCATTCATTCCCTGCTTTATGTTTCAATTGCAGTACATGGTAGATGTTCACAAAGACTTGCTTTTGGCTATTGTTAGTAAACAACTGAGCTGTACGCAAAACAGTTGGAAGTTATTAAATTACAACACATACTCTTCTAGTCAAGGCTCATCAATGTAGTTTTATTTCTGCAAAAAGATTTTGGCATAAATTTTAGAGAGTTTCATTTGCTGCTTTTGTCTTCTTGTGGTACAACACTCAGTGAAATTAAAATCGGAGATACAATCTGATGCGTTGAATTGATTTTTTTAATGGATCAGACTCTATAAAACATTTCCATAGTGATTGCCAATGGGGAAGTGCAGGTTTCAAAGTTAAAAACAGAACAGGCTATGGAGCACGAGACATCTTGGATATCATGACTGATACTGAAGCAGTTGAAGAACATTGGAAAAGTCAATTTACAGAAAACCTTTCAATTGACCCCAAAATATGTGTATCAACAGTGCTATGTTTTCCCTGTGATGCAACTGTGGGTGATGAATCATTATTCTAGAACAATTTTTAATTAGATTATATTAAGTATATGCTTGAGGTATGACTTATTCACGAGTGCAATAATCCCATTTTGGTGAACAGCTTTTGTGTGATTTGGGTTTTTGATTTTTAGTTTATTGTTATTATGTTATTAAATCTCTAATGCAGTTGTTATAATTCTCAACTAATAAAGTCATTGGATTTTGTGTAGGCCTGCCTGTTCTCCTATTGTTGCAAATATTAGAACCCCATGATCCTTTTTTCAATTTATGCTTTCCAATTCATAGTCTGTCATTGGGGTTTACTGGTTTAGGCTTGCTTGCAGTTGCATTTTGTTAGCATGTCTTCATCAACTTAAAGGTTTAGGAAATAGGGTTATGAAACTCTTGGGATGCCTAAGCATGTGTTAGAGTTGATGCTTTGTTCAGTATAATTGCTTGTTTCTGTACATGGTTCTCTCCTACTTCTTTCCCCTCTCCAATTTATAAAGGTAAGATATTTAGTAAGAAAACTATAAATTTAGTGAGAAAGAAAGTAACAGATTGTAGAACCACTGAGTAAAGAGGATTAATAGAGAGAAGTATGGGAAAGAAGCAAATGCTAATAACTGTAGCAAAAAAACTCAAACTTGAGTTAATTTTCAATATTACCATGACAATATGCTTCTATGATAGAACTTGCTTCATAGGGAACCACTGCATTGTAATCTTCTTGCTTAAAATACTTGATGGTGAAGTAAATCCTGTAAGCTACTTCTAAGCTAGTCACTTTTAAGTTGCTTCCCTCTAAAGTACTTTGAGTTAAGTAATTCTAGGACAATGAACATCTAATACTTGATTAGTGAAAACTTCCCATGTAGTATGGTTGTGCCCCTTTTGCGCTTTTCTTTTAATGGATTTTTCATACATATAAATAAATGTTTGACTAGTGAGGAAAGTATTGATAATCATAAGTATCCTACATTTCAAATTTGATATTTTTACTGACAAATCTCCAATATAAGCTGCTTGATAATAGCATCCACAATGACTTCTAAGCTTAGCTGCACTTATGGTTTTGTCCCTTTGTGTGGCTGGCCAATGATAGGGTATCAATAGCTCTGCTATCCCAATATTCCCTATGTATCTTTTGCTGGCTTTGGTTTCCAGGGTATACATTTTTTGTTCAGCCATACTAGGGGTCCATCTTTTCCTCATACATGTTGAATACTTAAGCTAGTGCATTAATGTAGCTGCCTATCATGCTTTGTCTAGTATAGTTTCGTTGTGCTATGAGTAAAAAATAGATGATATAGTTATAACAGAGAATACCCTCCTAGAAACAGCCAATGTTTTTGAAGTTCCTAGTTCTAGCCAATCCCTTGTAGCTGGAATGAGAATAAGATGAGTTATGACAAAATGTTTACTCCACTAATATAAAAGTTAAATCTAGTATTACTTGTTAATCTGTTAGAGTGGCTTACCAGGTTTGATAATTTGATTTTGAAATTTATTTATCTGAAATTTGTTCCAATTTTAAAGAGATTGAAGAGTTCATTGTCACAAATTAGGCCAACATGGGATGTTGTAATTATTAAGGTTGGTGTTCATGTCCACCGAAGTTATAGGCTATGACTCTCTTCAAAAAGCAAATGTTATAAAATTTGAAGTGGATGAGTTTGATTTAATTAAATGGTTACATACAAAAATATTTTTATGAGTAGATATTTATTTATTTTCCATTTTTTGGAAAATATAAATTTACTGACTTTTAATAATATATTTCTGTAGAATCCAGATCAGATATCTTCCAAGGTCATAAGACCTTGGTGGCATCACTGTGTTCAAAGATATGTTGCCCTGCTGAAGCTAATCCTGGCCTGGAGATGGTAATACATCTTGTCTTCTAGCTTTTTCTTTTCTGTGAACAAGATGTGGAATGAAGGGTATTTGATAATTAATTTGGAAGTAAACATGGTATTTACAAATGCCAATGTTATTTGAGACTTGGATTTGTTAATTCTTATTATTGGTCATGTAATGGCCAAGTCTTCAAAACACCTTCATTTGTTTTTAGATGGTATACATTTCACGCTTTTGAAGACAAACTATTGTTTTCTCATTTAATCTTTTATTCAAAAGATTCTAAATGTTCATTTCAATTTGTTGAATAATACTGATTAAAAAAAAAAAAAAATTGTTGAATTATAGCCATATTGTCATTTCATTCCCAATAACAATTCTAGTGACACAAAAATTTTCATAATGGTTAACGTAGTGTGTTGTGAATGGTGCATAATATAAGTAATGTAAAATTTAAATTATGGATATATGTGAAAGTAATGCTACTCCAAAACTAACTTTATAATCTGGGCAAAATGTGAAAAATTTGGTGTTAACATTTTTCAATAAATAAAAACACATCACCTATCAAAAAATTAAAAATTATGAACACACATTTAATAAATTATTTTGTTCATTGGCTTGTCTTGCTGGAGCGCAAAAGAACAAAGGAACAATGAGAGTAGCAAAATCATGCCTCAACCATAGCAATGTACCAAGAAAATAAATGCAAATTAAATAACGTCCTTAATACAAATAGCACCGAAAAGAAGTAGCACCTTCATGAGTCCACCGCAATGTGATCGACCGACCACCCAATGTCAATGTAAAGATCACAAAGGTTTTGTCCTAAATCGAACAACAAGAAAGGGAAAACACAAATAAGAAGATAGTCATATTCGTAAGTTCCGGGTTTGCTTACAGCACGCCATTCGGATGAGAATTATAAGCATACTTTGTTTTGATCTTTGACATTCCCTCTTTCCAATAACAATAGCTTACTCCTTGGGTTGCGCATCGTCATCATCATAATCCGATTCCAGACTCGAGTTAAAATAACCCCAATCCGAGTCATCCCCATCTGATTCCAAGTCCTCATTGTCCGTGCCATCCCCATAATGGGTAACCACTGAAACACGTGAGAATCCAGTAGGCTCGTCTTCCTCATCTACTTGGGGTACCTGCACAACCATTAATTGAAGAATGATAACAATCTACGTTCTATTCTGGCAAAGCAACATTTTGTTCTATGGCTTATCTGTATGGACATATATAAGAGGTTGTTTACTCTTTATCAACACAAGACAAGATAGTGTTATTATTGTTAGTAGTAGACTAGTAGTACTAGTGTACTACTAGTAATTGTAAGAAAAATAAATAAAAACTGCAGGATAATGGGTACGTACCTCTCCGTTTATATGTACACTTTTGTCTGGAGCACGGGTAAATCTTGTGGTCATCTTCGGACACCTTTGAACATCTAAGTCTAACCCTCTTGGCACTATAGCACGATAGTTCCTTGGCCAGAAGTTGACAAGGCTTGGTAGTCCTTTGAGTAATATGCCTTGTATCTTAGGGAGCATTACATCTTTTTGAACTACGGTGTCTCCTTCAGATTCATTTGCGAATACTTCCGCTAATTGAGAGGCTCCTTTTACCCTGAGAATAGTTAATTTTAAAAATATATTGGCCATGGTTATGGGGAAGAGATATTTCAATTTATTGCACCCTTTGACGATGACAATTTTCAGTTTAGGGAAGTATAAGGGCTGAAGATGATTCTCTGATAAGATCCGGTCTTCTTCATCTTTAGCAATTAGATACTCCACTTCATCACAGCTATTTATTTCAAGCCATTTCAAACTTTGCAGGCTTCGAGCAATAATGGGTGTGAAGAGATGTTTTAGTTCATTGCAACCGAACACTTGTAAATCTTCAAGATTGTTAAGATTTAGATATTGAGTTGGACCCTTCCATATACACCTCAGTTCAAGTAGATCTTGCAAAAAGATTTTCTTTAAACTTGGGAGCAATATATTTTGTTGTTCTCCTTCTCTAGTAAGAAGTCCTTTAAGCTTAAACACCTCTAGCAATCCTCCACAATTTCCAATTGTCAATTCTTCCAAAGTTGACAAACCTTGCATCAAAACGACTGAAAGTGCATTGCAATCGTCCCCATATAACGTCTGTAATTTTTGAAGTTACACATATATCAATTTTATTCAATACAAAAGATTTAAATATAGCTTAAAGTGAATCAACTTTAAGAAATGTGTTTGGTGTCATTATAAGGATGATCAGTATTAAAAATGAAACGAAATGGTTTAGATGTTTCAAAATTTGTGTGTAATGATGATGGTTGGCCAAAAATTTCTCATTTGTTTTTTTATTTCCCTTATTTTGTGTGTGATTTCTATTTTTTTTTCCTATTAGTTTTTTAATTTATTTGCTCATGTAATTTTTTAAAGTGTAATTTTTAGGTCTTATACATCATGCTTATACCATGCCGATCGATGTTAGTATTAATAATTGTATGACATACTTTCTCCACATGACTCATAATAAATACATTAACAAAATAAAAACTCCAAGTATAGTGGGTTACCTCTCCATTTACATGCATATTGTTGTTTGGAGTAGGGGCAAAGCTCTTGGTCATGTTTGGACAACTTTGCACTTGTAACTTGTGCAACTCTGGCAGAATAGCATGGTAGTTCATTGGGCAGAAGTTGAGAAGGCTTGGTAGTTGTATGAGTTTTATGTCTTTTAGTTTAGGGAGAGATACATCTCTTTGAACTAATGTGTCTCCTTCATATACACATCCAAACACTTCCACTAATTCAGAGGCTCGTTCTACTCTAAGACTCGATAATTCTAGGAGATTATGGGCGATCATCATCGGCAAGAGACATTTCAATTTGTTGCACCCTCTGACCCAAACAACACTCAATTTAGGGAAGCATAGAGTTTGAAGATGTCTCTCTAATAAGATCTTGTCATTTTCATCTTCAACAATTAAGTGCTCCAAGTCGTCACACCAGTCTATTTGAAGAGTTTTCAAATTCTGCAGGCTTCGAGCAAGGGTGGGTGTGAAGAGATGTATCAGTTTCCTGCAATTGCACACATATAATTCTTCAAGATGGTTAAGATTTATAAGATGGGTTGGACCCGTCCATATACACCTCAGTTCAAGTAGATTGTACAACCTCATTCTCTTCAACCTTGAGAGAAACACATCTTTTTGTTCTCCATTTCTATTAAGAAGCCCTTCAAGCTGAAACACCTCTAGCAGTCCTCCACAATTTGAAATGTCCAATTTTTCCAAATTTAACAAACCTTGCATCAAAATAACCGAAACAGCATTCCAATTGTCCACATACAAGGTCCGTAATTTTTGAAGCTACACATGTACCAATTTCATTCAATCAACTGGACTTAAATATAACTTAAAATGAATCAACTTCAAGAAATGTGTTCGGTGTCATTATGAGGATGAGAAGTACTAAAAATAAAAAGACATGGTGCACATGTTTCAATTTACAACATGCAAATTTGTGACTAATGACAATAGTTGGCCACAAATGTTCTCTTTCGTTTTTTTACTTTCTTAAATTTGTGCGTTTTCTCGTTTTTTTTCTTTTAATTTTTTTAACTTATTTTTTTATTTAGAGCATGGTTAGTTTTTAGTTTTTTTTTTTTTGGCTAAATGCATGGTTAGTAATATAAAGGACCTAATATATACTATACAAAATTTGTATGTGTTTCATTCGGTTAAAATTTTAAAAAACTTTGTAAAAATATGGATGGCATAAAAAACGGAAATGGAAAAAAAAAAAAAACACATGTATATTACAAATTTGAAAAAAAAAAAATCAACTCAAAGATTTAATAACATATACTTATGTTATCTTAATATAATTTTATAAGATGTTATAAAAATCAACTAATTAAATATAGTAAACATGATTTAAAAAAAAAAAAGAAAAAAAGAAAAAACGTACATATGTGTAATATTCGATATAATAAGTGTGTTTTACTAACTATAATTTAGAGTTTTTTAAAGTCTCATTATTTATTATTATTATAATAGATTTGGCATGGCTTCAATTAAAAGTATAACATGTTTTTTATTTATTTATTTATTTTTTAAGATATGCTAGTCCTAAGGTACAATGCACTACATGAAATGTTTAGTATTCTGAATTATTCAAAATTTAAAACACAACCGATGCACAGGTTTTTTTAATAATAATAAAAAAAAAAAAAATGCAAAAACCAAAAAAATGAGAGTAAAATATATAGAATTACCTCTCCAGGAGTTTGCACATTCGCTTCCACATCAACAAAAAGTGACAGCTCCATTTTAGGACAGTTCACCACGTATAGATCCTCCAATGATGGCCAAACTAAAGAACCGTTTCCTCCATACAAACTGCCAAGCTCTATTAAGTTCGTTAGTCTTAATTTTGTCAACTTAGATAGCACAATGTAGTTTTCATTCCTAACATCTCCTTCTCTTTCATGGCCAAATACTTGCTTTAATTGAGGAAGATTTTCTAATTCTAGACTTTCTAGTTGCGGAAAATCTTGAGCAACTGAGATCGGAAACATATATTCCAAATTTCCACAATTTTTTACACGAATAATCTGTAATTCTGGGAAGCATATTGGTTGACTGTGACTCTCCAATATCATTCCCTCCTCTGAAATTATTTGCTTCAATTCATTGCATTCCGAAAGGTAGAGAAATTTGAGCTTTCTTAGACTTTGAGCAAGAGTCGGCGAGAAGAGACTGATCAATCTCGTACATTTATTTGCACTTAAAATTGTGAGATTGCTGAGGACATTTTGGTCAGGCCCCTCACATATTATTCTCAGATAGCTCATATTCTGTAGATATAGTCCGTCCAAATTAGCGAACATAACAGTATGATTTCCTCCAGTTGTATCAACGATGCATTCCATCTCACAAGACTCAATCTGAATATTTTCCACGGTACGGAACAACACCTTAAATGCATTCATTGAGGAAGCGTTCAAATCTTTAATTTGTAAGGCTTTTATGTTTGATTCGTAGGGAAAAGAAATGTAGTACTTGTTGTACATCGATATGCGATATCTTTGCAAGTCCGGGAAAACAAAGCCTTGGGGTAAATGCTTCAATTCCAAGTACAGAGATAGCATAACCAAGCGGGGCAATGAGTTCAACTCTGATAGGTTCGCGTTGCTTATATCTGGGCTTGTCCCTTCAACATCCCAATTCTTGAAGCTCTGCGGATCGATGAATAGTTCTTCTAGTCGGGATAATCTTTGTATCACATTTGGTGGAATTCGCCCAACTTGTCAAAACTAGCATTCTTAAACTCTCCATTTCCCCTAATTCATTTGGCAACGCAACCATTCTACAGTTGCAAAAGCTTAGAGTCTTAAGTCTCTTTAGCTTCCCCAATGAAGAGAGGTTGTCACTGAAATCACAATATTTTAAATATAGGCTTTGAAGATTTGTCAAGAATTGGAGTGATTGTGATGATAAGATTTTGTCTTCTAGACTTAAAACCTTGAGACAATTCATCCCTTCAAACAATGTGTCAGAGATTTCTCTAGAACCTTCATTTCTACCCAATAACAAAATGTTGAGTCTTGGACATACCAATTTATCAGGAAGTTGTTCGGTATTGGAAGCCATCAAGGAGATTGCTGTGACACTTTCAAGGTTTATGTTCTTCTCTATACGAGTTCGGACTCTTAGCTTGAATTCATTTTCCCCTTCGGATGCTATCCACAAGGCAACATCTCGAACCATGTCATGCATCTTCACAAATGTGTCTCCCTTAAAACTTTTCAACAATAAAGAAGATTCTCTTATGTTATTAATTGCCACATGCACTTGGCTCCTTACTTCGTCAAGTGAGTTTACATCTTGATTATATTCCTCCAGCCCCATGGCATATCTACTTAACTCCTCAATAGAAATATCATAATCTTCTGGAAATAAAGAACACATCAAGAAACACAACTTGGTTTTGTGATTTAAATGATCGTAACTCCACTTAAGACAAGCATAAGCATTGTATTCTTCATCTACACCACATATCTCCACAAGTCTAGATTTTTTCAGTTCTTGTAATGCTACCTTCCAATCAATGAAAGATTTTCTTATTAGAGCCTTTCCTACAGTTTTGATCGCTATAGGCAAACCTTTGCATTCTTCAACAACTTGTAGCACCACATTATTCAAGGCTGGGGAGTCATCAACTATACCTGCAGTTTTTTTGATCAAAGCCAATGATTCTTCATTGGATAAGAACTCTAATAAGATCTTCTCCGAACAATGCATTAAATTACATACATGCTCACTGCGTGTGGTTAGCAGAATTTTGCATCCCTTTTGATCTTCTCCAGATGGAATTCCAATATCTCCCAATTTGACATCTTTCCAGACATCATCCAAGATAATGAGGATCTTCTTCTCTGCCTTCTCTATTCTTAACTGTATTCGCATCGCTCTTCCAATTTCGCTCTTCTCAGCATCAAGGTTCAACTTTAAACATAGTGCAATTTCATCTTGGATTTTTCTAATGTCTGGAGTCTGGGACACAGTAGTCTTCACAATATCACTGAAAAGATCTTTGGCTTTCTTGCATACGTCCATCACCAGGGTTGTCTTACCAACACCTCCGAGTCCATGCAATCCAATCATCTTACAATTATCATCACGTAATGCCTCCATAAGTTGTTCAGAAATCAATTTTCTAGATTGGAACACCTCATAATCATCATTGGATGAAAAGGTCACTATGTCAGGAAGTGGAGCACGGTGAGTCAGTTGATTGAGGTCCCACCCTGCTGCTTCTTGGAACAACTTAGCTGCATTTTTTGTCTTCTTTGTGGCTTCCTTACCTAATTTGTATCGCCAAATCCAATCAGAACACCACCCCTTACAGCACATCTTGTCTACTTGTAATTGATTTTCCAGAGTCTGCACTTCTTCAATGATCTGATCCACATTTGTCAGCCACCCTTGTACATCCGTGTTTGCAACTTCAGTATTATTTCTTATAGCTGGGTCAATAGTTTCATGGATCACTTGCTTCCTCTGTTTTAGGCGATCTTTTTCTTCGGTTAGATCTCCAACGATTTTTCTAAAGCAGAAGGAATAGCCAATGTGACACACTATTGGCTTTGCCGTATATTTTACAATCTCGGACACAATAGAGCCTGCAGCTCCTGTTAATATTTCCATCCAATCTGAAAATAAAAGCCAATTATACTTGAGAAAGAGAGTACATGCATGGATTAAAGATCAAAGCGACTACAACTTCAAAATTAAAGATATACCTTGTCAATGCACTGATACGCTTGTGAGTATGTGAATGACAAGCTAATGAGTTGCTACCAACTCGACTCTGGCTTTTAATTTTGCTTACGCTTCAACTGCACGAAAAAGACAGATAAGGGATTATTTTTCTCTTTATGTTGGGTAAGGGATGAATCTGTGAAAAAAAATCTCATTTTTGTAAATATTGAGTAGAAAAGACAATTTTATGGATTGAGAGAACATTCTTCATCCTATGCACTTTAACATCCATTAATATTAGTCCTGATGAAGGAATCCCACATAAAGGACTGGACCCCAACTGATAGGACAACCCATGATAGATTCAAGGCTTCCCTGAGTTTTTTTTTTTTTTTTGGAAGATTTATCAGAACCTACATTTCCATTCCTACCAAAATTGCCACATAAACAACGTTAACAAAAATTGTAATTCAGAAATATAAAGACATAAATACTCCCATATATTAGAAAATGAATATATATATATATATATATATGTATGTATATGTATCATGTTCACTCTCTTTCATCGCAGTCTCTCACTCTCTTTCATTCAACATAGATATTTTTTATTTTTTATATGCATTTAAATAGAATTTTCTTACTTCAAATATTCATTGTTATATCAAGTTTGAATGGCCGTTAATTTAATTTAATTTTTTTGCTGAATGGATATTAATGATTTGGTAAACAATAACAAAGATGTCATTGAATTATTTGAATAAATTACTATTTTCTTTACAATTTGCAAGTTGTTTTTTATTTTTATTTTTATTTTTTTATAATTCGATAGTTTTTTTTTTTTTTTTTTGCAAATATAATTCAATAGTTGGGGAAATGGGGATTTGAGTCTTGGAGGTTTCCGTTAGAATAATTGAGTAATTAACACGTATATTTTGAGGATCCCAGCAATCTAGAACCCACGCCTTCATAGAGGTATGAGACTTTTTGGGGAAAATGATTACCACTAAACTAAATGCCCAAGTAGCATAGTTGAGTAATTAATTAAAAGGTTCTTGGAACAATTTGGAAAGTATGTAATCACTATTGTCTAGTGAAACTTATTTCTAAATTATTAGGATAGTTTGGGGTTTCAATTAAAAATATTGTTGG
>BKZX01033386.1:0-12277 GCA_014362285.1 Fagus crenata
GACAATAGAAATCTTTTACATATCTAGTTCTATAAGAAATTAAGAACTATAGGCTAGTAACTAGGCAATGGATAAAGAGAAATCCTCTTTCAAATATTGGATAAAACTCAACCAAAATAATTATATATATATATATATATATATATATGAATGATAGAATTTGCATCTATTGGGCTTGTATTAGGTCAAGACAAATTGATTTTTTTATATAAGCAAGATTTGAATATTTGAACCTAAGTCTCCAATAAGACGACAAGAAATTTACAAGTTGAACTAATTGCAATCCACTGTTGTAGGCCTATATCTATATTATATATAAAACCGAAGCTTTTTTGACTTTTTATTGACTTCCCAAAACTTTAACACATTAGCTTTTGCTCTCTCCCAATTTTCCACATCATTCATTATTATTTTTAATTTGTTTTTAGTATGAATTTACACCCGATTAATCACTTTCTCTCTCCAACTTTACCAATCCCTTCCTCGATGACGTTCTCTCTACAGCCACTCTTTCTCTCACAGACTATTCCTCTCTTCCACTTCTTTCTCTCACACAGTCCTATTCCTCTTTCCACTGATATGTCCTTATCTTTATCTTCATCTGTACACCTTTCTCTGCACTGCATCTTTCTCAACTCTTCCTCTTTAGGTCTTTCTTAAGTCATCTGGATCTTTCTCTCCCCCTCTCTTAGACTTTCTCTTTCTGGATTTGAACCAAGACCACCACCATCGTACCAAGAGCATCAGGGTTAGAGATTGAAGTCGTTGGAACCGGATTGAATCAGTTTTTTCGTTTTTCCTTTTGCGTTATTTTCCTAGACTAAGTTTTTTTCTTTTGATTTTTAAGGATTACAAGTATGTGGTTTTCATTTGGAATACCCATTTGGCTGTTGATTTTTCAACTAGGGTTTGAAGTAAAATTGGGATTTGGAAGGTTAGGGTAGTTGTCTTTGACTAGGTTTTTCTAGATGAAGAGTGTGGAATTGTGAAAATTAGGAGCTTTTAAGGGTTTCATTAGTTAAGGGATTTTTGGGGGGCTTCTAATTTGGATCCCATCTGGTTGTTGAGGAGAGTGCTATAATAATTGAAAAGGAGAAATTTAGCACTCAATAGAAGATGTTTTGAATTGAGAGACCTATTGGGCATCTAGAAGAAAGTACTTGATGCAATTTTAAATCCTAATCTCAGTAAAACAAAAAATAAAATAAAAAATATCTAATCTCACTTAATAGCCTAAAGGATTAAATATTTACAGCATAATTATTTTTTTTTGAGTTGTTTTACAGCAGAATATTAATACATCAATTCTTCCTAGTGAATTAGTTGACATGGCAATTCTTAACCTCAAGTAAATGGGCCAATGAAATAAAAATAGATAATTATTTAAGCTTAACGTACTAAGCAGATTCAAATATTTATGTTTTCTTCTTTTGGTTGGTTAGTTCTTACTTTGAGAAACTATAGGATAGGCACGACTCACAAAAATCATGATCAGTAATTTTCATTTTATTTGATACTAAAGTTAAAAAATTAATTCACATATCAACAAAATACCTTTTAAAGGTAATAATTCATAATAGAAAAACAATGTTTAATATTATTCTTTAATTGAATTAATCTTACAGTTTGTAAAATATTATTTTTGATAGGTACCTGAAGAGCTCGACCTCCCTCTTAAAAAATGAAATATTTTTTAGATTTTCATTTCTGACAGCTTTCCCGTGCATTGCACGGGTCTGCGACTAGTAAAGTATATATATAGACGCCATAAACTTGATTATCAAGTGAATAAATATTCTAAAAGAGATCTTAACTAATTAATACTTTCCTATATTTGAAATGTCTACAAAAGCAATAAAATATCTAAAATTCCAAAGATCGCATAAAATATAAAAAATTATCATCCGCTCAAATAATCAATATGCATCATAAAGGATGAAAGAGACGCAGGGGTGACCCAAGTTTGCTTCCATTTGGTCCATGTACACCAATAGACCGCGTAATCGTCTTTATTAAAAACTACAAACCAACCACAAGGAGTGATCAATAAATACTTATGGTTGTGAGATCATTGGTTGTCTTATAAATTTATTGTTGGTGATGTGCTCTCGATGGTGTTGGAGTTGCTGAATTTGAATTTTGGGTGGCTTATTAATGAAAGGAGACGGTTTGTCTTCTCTCCCAAAAATCTACTATAAGTCTAAGTAAATAGAACTTCTCCATGATGATTGCTCTTTATCATTAAGTCAAAACATCAATTGGTTTTTGGTGTAAGCAAAATTTGAGCTCAGGTTTCTTATACGACGACAAAAGACTTTACGACTTACGAGTTAGGAATATGTAAATGAGATGTTATTCTAATCATGTCATACCACTTTTATGACTCGATCATTACTTAATTTTTTATTTCTTTTACTATGTAAACAATTTAAATATTAATTAAGGAGTCGGAACTACTTAGGTCCCATGGCGGGACCGTCCCGTCAAAGGTGTCAAAAATTATAATATTTGTGTGTGTTTTAATAAAATGTGTGTCAGTTGTTATAACATGTGTGTAGTTTGTAGTAAAGTTAAGTTTATCACAAATATCACTAATGTTACCAGAATTTACACATTTTATTTTTACAACAATAGACACATATTTATCACTACGGACACAACATTTACCACAAAACACACATATTTTATCAAAATCAACACCGGTCCCGTAACGGGACCTAAGTGTAACCTTTAAGGAGTTGATCCATGTGTCAAGTGGACTGATATGTCACCATCTAATTAGGTACCTTTTTTTTTTTTTTTATAATAACCATCTAATTAGGTCTGACGTTGTTAAGTTCTTTAATTTTAATAAAAATGATAACAACCTTACCTTTTATATAATTAATTAATTGCTTTTCTCTTGTCTTTATAAACCCTTCTTTCCCTTCAATATATCTCACACAACTAGCATATGACACTCTGATTCTATACCCTTGCTTTTAGCAAAATATCGAAATAAGATCATTTCCATTTCAAAATCTTTTCATTTCTTTCATATCTCGAACATGGGTAGCCTCAAGTTTGATCATGATATTGAAAATGGTTCTCACCCCATTAACCCTCTTGACCCAGATGAATTCAGGAGGCAAGGCCACATGATCATAGACTTCATTGCAAATTATTAGCAAAACATCGAGAGGTACCAAGTCCTAAGCCAAGTTGAGCCGGGTTACCTTAAAAAACTCTTGCCATAATCTGCCCCCTACCATCCTGAACCAATTGAAACCATCCTTCAGGACGTGCAAAAATATATTATACCTGGGATCACACACTGGCAGAGTCCAAACTACTTTGCCTACTTCCCTTCAAGTGGTAGCATTGCAGGTTTTCTTGGTGAAATGCTTAGCACCGGCTTTAACGTGGTCGGGTTCAATTGGATGTCATCACCGGCTGCAACTGAACTAGAGTGTATTGTCATGGATTGGCTTGGAGAAATGCTTAAGCTACCCAAGTCCTTCCTTTTCTCTGGCAATGGTGGGGGTGTATTACAAGGGACTACTTGTGAGGTCATTTTGTGTACACTTACTGCGGCAAGGGATCAAATGCTAAACCGATGTGGGAGAGACAAGATGGGAAATTTGGTGGTTTATGGATCTGACCAAACACATAGTGCACTACAAAAGGCAGCTCAAATTGCTGGAATCCATCCAAAGAATTTCCGATTCATCAAGACAACGAAGTCAACTTCATTTGGGTTATGCCCAAACTCTCTACGAGATGCAATTCATGAAGATGTTCAAGCTGGGTTTGTTCCTTTCTTCCTATGTGCCACAGTTGGGACAACTTCAACCAATGCCATTGATCCTATTGGGCCATTATGCGAAGTAGCCAAAGATTATAGTATTTGGGTTCACGTTGATGCTGCATATGCTGGAAGTGCTTGCATTTGCCCAGAGTTCCGGCATTTCATTGATGGCATTGAGGGTGCAAACTTGTTTACTTTGAATGCACATAAATGGTTCTTTACAACTTTGGACTGTTGCTGCCTTTGGGTGAAGGATCCAAGCGCCTTGATAAATTCTCTCTCAACTAATCCTGAGTTTTTGAGAAACAAGGCCACGGATTCAAAACAAGTGGTGGACTACAAAGACTGGCAAATAACTTTAAGCCGAAGATTCCGAGCCATGAAACTTTGGCTTGTGCTCAGAAGCTGTTACGAACCCAAATTTTGTTGGTTGCTTCGAGCGAACCAAAACCTCCTAATTTGATAATGGACTACTTCGAGGGAGTCTAGACCTCCTAAACAAGCTAACGCTTGATTTCTCTGATAAATATTCTGATTGATTTTATTCTCATTAGAGGTGGGCTTTAAATAGCCAAGCAATTACAATCCTAATCAAACACATCAACTCCTAATAACAAGTCCTACTTAACTTCTAACTCCTAACAATGATAAATCCTAATCAAATATTAATTCTTAACATAGCAATCCTAATACAATCTAACATGTAGATTGACTTCAAGTAGCACCGTAACAGATTACTAATAGTTTGATCTAGGCGCATAGGATTACCAAGATATTGATCAATGCGGGCAAGCATTACAACAAGCATCTGTTGCATCTCCTTGAACATTTGTTGTTCTGAAACTAGACTTTTAACTTTAGTTTCTAATGGCTCCATGCGAAAGGCCTCCATAACTTGCTCTGATACCATTTGTTACGAACCTAATTTTTGTTGGTTGCTTCGAGGGAACCAAAACCTCCTAATTTGATAATGGACTACTTCGAGGGAGTCTAGACCTCCTAAACAAGCTAATGCTTGATATCTTTGATAAATATTCTGATTGATTTTATTCTCATTAGAGGTGGGCTTTAAATAACCAAGCAATTACAATCCTAATCAAACACATCAACTCCTAATAACAAGTCCTACTTAACTTCTAACTCCTAACAATGATAAATCCTAATCAAATATTAATTCCTAACATAGCAATCCTAATACAATCTAACATGAAGATTGACTTCAAGTAGCACCGTAACAGAAGCTATGGCGTGGGTAACCTTAGGAACTTTTTAAGAAACCATGTCAAAATGGCAAAGCTTTTTGAAGAACTTTTAAGACATGATAATAGGTTCGAGGTTGTGGCGCCTAGAAACTTTGCTTTGGTCTGCTTTAGGTTTTTACCATGGTCAAATGGTGGGGATAATTATGATGATGTAGAATGTGCAAATGTGCTAAACCAGAAGCTGCTAGAATCGATCAATGGGTCAGGCCAAGTGTACATGTCTCCTACTGTAGTTGATAAAGTATACATTATACGGTGTGCTATAGGAGCGACCCTAACAGAGGAAAGACATGTGATCGGGGCTTGGAAGGTTGTTCAGGAGTATGCAGATGCATTACTCAGCAAATACTAGTGAACATATCACTTGTTCAGTTTGCTTGAGTTGCAATATATAAAAGTATTAATACGTGCATGCTTTTCATTCCAAATAAGTGGTAATGGGAAGTGGCAATATCAATATGATTACATGCGTAATTCCCTTATCTTATGGTGAAGTCTTGATCGGATATATAAGATGTATGTTCACGATTTCCTAATTAATTCTACAATCTTTAATGAGTAAATGGTTCTATATATATTAGCAGGGGCGGAGCCATGTATTGGCTGGACTGCCAGCTTTTTTATCTTTTTAAATTTTATAGCTAATTTTTTTTTTTTTTTAAATAGTACTAGGCTTAGCCAGACTGAATTCCAATCACAAATCCTAATCCTAGTCCACTTGCCTTCCATTAAGTGGCGGAGCCACTAGTAGCCCAGTCAAACTTTTTTGTTTTTAAAAATTTACAGCTATATTAAAAAATAAATAAATAAAAAATAACCCAGTCCAAATTAAGCAATTAACCCACCGTATAACATAAAATCAATCCAAACCCCAAAAGTCTTAAAGCATAAAAGATCAAAACAAATCCAACCCACTCAAATTGCTCACCAAGCCGCACCTAGCCCAAAAGCTTGAAGGCTTGAAGGCTTGAAGGTTGATGTTGGCTGGACCAAAGAACTGAAGGTAGCCGCACCACGCCATCTCCACCTATCGCAATTTGCAATGTCATTCACTGGAGTTTTTGCTCACTGGAGTTTTATTTCTTCTTATAAGATGTATCACTGTTTGTTTTGTTTCAAAAGCTTTTTGTTTAATATATGATAATGCTAAAATGGATGACAGCTTTGGTTAGATATGTGGTTTGCTTGATGCCACTTTTTTTTTCTTTTTTTTTTTAATATAAATGACTTGATGATAGCTCTTGATTAGACATTAGTCATTGTTTGGGTTGTTTGGGTAAACATATAAACTTTTTTTTAATATATATTTAAATGTATTGTGTACTTATAAAAAAAATAACTTATTTATATTAGTGAAAATTGATATAATTGTGTGAAATTATATATGTAATTATTTATAGCAATAATCCCGAAATAGTTACCAATATCAGAATATTTCATTTCCAGGTAATCAACTCATAACGGTATCAAAGTGATAAATGAGATTTACTTTGATTTTTTATTTTAACTTTAATAACTCTGTCTATGTAGTTTAAATTAGCTTTAATTTTAGTTTTGATTTTTATTGATATACTTACAAACTTGATATGGTTTTTTTTTTTTTTGATATAAACTTGATATGGCTTTTGAGTGGGTGTTTGAGTGATTTGAAATTTCATTGGAATTTGATTATATACATTGAAAGAGAACTTTTTGTAAATATCAATTATAATTTATGGTTTCTACTCTCTAAAGGATCGCAGAACACAACTTAAATAATATCTATTATATTTGTATTGCATGTTTGTTTATGTTTTTATTTTTATTTTTAGAATATGCATTTAGGTGTAAGGTTCATTATATCCCCTTGACTACGTGTACCTTGTTTTATTATTATTAAGTAGATTTCTCTTGTACCTTTACTTAATACTTCCAATCCACCCCAAATTATTTTTGGGCTCCATCCCTGTATATTGGTGTTCTTAGCTGTGTTCGAGCAGGTTAAATCGAATTAATATTTTCATGGGTTCTATTCAATCCATAAGATGATCCATCCATGCTCGATGGGATTTGAAGGCTACTAGGACTTTTGGACAACTCATAACCAAGCATTGTGAGGCAAGAAACAAAGAAAAAGAGTCTTAATTGGGTTGGGCATGTCTCAAAAATTTGCCCATAACGTTTGACTCAATTATCCGATTAAGGTGAATCAAGTTGGGTTAGAAAGCTAACTTAAGGGGACACAAAAGCATATTTCACAAGGATTTCCAAATTCTAAAGTTTTGTGGGGTTGATTGTGAAGTGGAGCTAAAAAAAATATTAAAAAAAATTGTAAAGAAAAATAATAAATAATAAAAATAATGGAAAGAGTGTTAGTTGGTGGCTATCATACGAAATTAAATCCCACAGAGTTAGTTACTTTTGGTATTTGCATCATTTGCACATATCATTGAGTAGCTTACCTTGATTAAATCAAATGCCTATCCTTAATTTTAAAAAGTGTTCACTTCTAGCTTAGCCCACCCCAAAAATGTCCTAACTTAAAAAAGAAAATAAAAAAGAGAGAGAAATAGGTATCTATATAATCTATAAAAGCAGAAGACATGAGCGTTAAAACCTAGAATGTCTCACATCATGACAAGTGGCATGTCTATCTATAGTTTAAATTTCTGAAGTGATACATTGTTTAAATTTCCTAAGTGGTTTGCATGTCTATCTATCGTTTAAATTTTTGAAGTGATATATTGTTTAAATTTCCTAAGTGGTTTGATTTAATAACTGCCAAACACTTTTAAATAAAAATAGATAATAACAAATTCTTGATAATTAGTCTCCTACTACTAAAAAGATATCTTAATAAAATATCATAATAAAAATATTTAAAATAAAAACAAATAATAACAAATTCTTTAAAATAAATCTTCTACTACTAAAAGACATCTTAATAAAATATCATATTAAAAATCTTACAATTATGACAATCTCTAAATATTAGAAGACTTCTTAAAGATTATAAAAAAAAATTCATACGTTGTTTAAATTTCCTAAGTGGCTTGATTTAATAACTGCCAAACACTTTTAAATAAAAATAGATAATAACAAATTCTCTGTGTTAGGAGTACTCTTTTAGTGAAAATATATTGATTGGTGAACAATCACTTAAGATATCATTAGGTGAACAGACATACTCCTTGATAGAAGGAAGATAAATAGAATACGTTAAATTGAAGGTTCCTCATTCTTCCATAATCTACTTATGTAACATCTAAACAATGGTAATCTGGTACAAGTTTTGGTCTTCTACTTCTTTTTCTTTTTTATTTATTTATTTTTCTATAATGATTTATTTTTATTTTTGTGTTTTTGTACGTTTATATGAGCTTATGGTAAATATCATTTCAACCAATCAAATTTATTTCCTTAATAAAATCTTGGTTTTTGATCCGATTTCCAATCCAAAAAGTACACTCTCATTCTTAATTCAATTTTGATCACTTAAAATATGATTTTAAATTTATGGACCAACTTTGAATTTTCAAGCTTATGAAATTACCATTTTACCCTTTATGCACTAAAGTGTAAAAAAGTAAAATTAATGGTTGCAAAATAGGGTGTCAACAATGAGCTCCAGAAGAGCGGTGATATTGATATCAAGCAGATATGATCAAGTGACGATTTGACCGACCTATTCACTAAGTCATTACCGACTGTAGACACCCCATTTTGTACCTACCAATATCCGAAATCCCGGTCCCAATGACAATACTACTCTTGTCTATCAAAAACAACTTTGAGTAGTGAGCCCGAGAGAAGATTTGGAAAATGCCCAAACCGGACCAAGTGAGCATATGCATCCTTCCAAGAGGCGTATGCGCCCTTCATGGATGTGTACGCCACTTCAACACGCTCGTAATGGTCAGTGTGCCTCAAGGTTGCGTACACCACTTCAAAGAGGTGTACACCTCCTTACAAGTGGCATACGCAAGGTTGAGACATCCCAAAACTCACTCATTTTCCATACTAGTCTCAATTAACTATATTGGAGGGCAGACAATGGTCAGTTAGGGTTTCTGAATTCCAACCATACCAATCCACACACTCCATTTTCATATATATAAACCCCCATTTCACCATTTGAAGGGATTGAAAACATTCAGAAAAATCCTAGTCAAAACTATAGGCAAATAACTCGAGAGTTTAAGTGGTTAAATAAGCCTATTGAGGCCTTGATTATTTTCTTGAGTTCTCTAACCAAGAAAACGAGCATCTTTCTTAAGTGTTCAAATACATCACTTCTCAGTTTCAAAAATCTTTTTCTCACATCACAATCAAAGTTGTGATAGACAAACGACTGATGGACCGGTTAAGAAAACACTTCCTACGTCAAGGTAGGCACCAGGGTGAGAAATGGATCTACTTCATGGTCCATTTTCTCCACCCTAGCTACTTCTCTTCCATTATGCAACATCTTGCTTAGATTAAATGATCCTTTGATTGTTTTTTTTCATCTTTTAATTCAAATATCTCAATTCCCACACTTTGTTGTTTTGTTGCATTCCTTGCTAGGCCAAGGCGCGTACTCCACCTTCAAGTGGGCATACGCCACCTCTTAGTAGGTGTACACCTACTTGCCCAGAAACGTGTTTTCTCTATCTTTTTCTCTTCTCTTTGTCCCATTGGACCTACTATGAAACTTATAGAGTTAACCTCTCAAACTCAATAATCCCGAGGGTTACACATAGAGTTGAAGAGGTAAACTCGAGGATTAAGTCGAGTGGTCTCATTTGATTGTTTATCATAGTACACATTCATAAAGTCCAAGGATGAGTCTTCATTCACACATCTATACAAAACCCTTGGGTTTTGTGTGATGATGATAGAATAGACTTTAGGACTATATAAATTGTTTGTGAATGTTTCCTTAAAATGCATTATGAGATCCAATGATAAGTCTTTATCCATACCTCTAACCAAGACCCTCAAGTTTTGTGCAAAAATGATGGAATAGACTTTAGGATCGTATCCAATGTTCACTCTTTTCTTCATTCTTTAATTCCAATGATGAACCTTGGTTCTCCGAAGGACTCTAAGTCTCCAAACCCCCTAATGGGGAACTGATGAGGAAGGTTCTAGAATGATGATTATCTCATTCTTTGTCCATATTCATTTTATGTCGTTCCCTCGATGCACCATACTACATGTCTGTATCCTAGCTCTATCTCACATGCCCATGCATTTACATTATTTGTATATTATTTCATGTGCTACCTTTCCATATTATGTCTCTCCATTGTGTGTTATTCACTTTGATATATGTTTCTTGCATGGTAAAGGGTTTACTTAATAAATGTCTTCGTCAAATAAATTCAAAAGGTAATACAAATGAAGGCTAGCCGTAAGGTTGAGTGGTCTTGGGTGCCAAATACCTTTCCAAGAACGTATCTAAGCTTCGGACCTAGTCTAAGGCTAGTATCTTTGTGCATGGATTCTAAGTTGGTTCCTGGACCTGTAAACCAGGCAGCGACTCATTTTCTCCGCTTTAGTCCTTGAGGCTAGTATGCATACTCCCGAGCTCATGTGTAGGATGGGCTCACACTGGGCAAACCAGATCCACCCCTTTATAGTGGTTTAATATTCCTAAAAAGGAACCGAGTGACCCCCAGAGGAGGGCCTCGAAACTCCGGGGATCGCGGGCGCTCACATTGACTGCAACATTCAAAAAAATCGTCTACAACATTGGAATGCGTCGACTTAAAGATCTATATACTCATGACGGGGAGTAAATGTCAAAATATTATGTACTGATTGTACTCTTTTTCCTTCGCTAAGGTTTTTTCCCATAGGTTTTTCTTTTGAAAGGTTTTAATGAGGCAATTGTAAGGCACTTGTAGAAACACAAGAATATTGTACTCTTTTTCCTTCGCCATTGATTTTTTTTTTTTTTTGGGCCATATTTTTTCTTGGCAAGGTTTTAATGAGGTATATTCTTAGTAAGTAGTCATTCAAGGGGGAGTGTTGTAAATCCATTAGCTTTGGGTGCCATGCCAAGCCAACCTTCTTTGATAAGTCAAATTGCAGCCGCAATTTGTTACGGCTTTCAAAGCCGCAATTTGAGGCAGCCTTTAGCTTATTGTGCTTTAATGAATTTTGGCCTTGAACTGCAATAGTACCACGTTATCCCACCAATTAAAATTTTGCTGCACTGTTAAGTTACCGACTTTGAAGGTCTATAAATAGTAACTCTCAGTTTCATTGTTGAAAATAATTATCAATATCAAAATTGTATTGTGTGGATGACCACTTAACAAAGAAGTTCATATATCATTTCATTCTCACATTTCTTTGTCTTGTCTCTCTATTTCTTTTATTTTATAATAAGAAAGAAATATTATGAGGGACAGAATGGGGGTTGGGGGTAGATTAATTATTACATACGGGGCTTTGGAGTTTTTGGCATGGCCAGAGAGGGGCAATTGGCCCTAGCTCTGCCCTTGCTTAATTGGCCATTCTAACAAACAATGGAAAATGACTCTTCCATTCTCTTTTATCAGTCTTTTCACATTTGATTTGAAAGATAACAAAACAACTTGGGTCTTGGATCATACTAACTAATACTTCAAATTGGGCAAACAACATTACTATTCCCAAAATTATAGAAAAAATATTGATATTTTCCCTAAGGACAATTAAATTCAATCATGTGATTTAATGACAAATATAATCACATAGTTAAATTTAATTGGGAATTACAAATCTTATATATATATATATATATGTCAAATTTTATTCGTTTACCGTATTAAAAAACGAATCTTGGATTACATATTTTCCTTCTCCTCAACACACATGACAAATTTCGTGTTAATAAGATTTTATTTACTATTTAATGAGTAAACTCATTTTTTTTTCATAGATGAAATAGTTATTAATTCATGTTTATCTTGATATTTCAAAAGCATGAAGAGTATAAAGCGGTAATGTGATCTTTGATCAATAATTTACATTTTATTAATTCGTTTTAGTGACATTATATATATGTATATAGCACGAATGAAGGCTGTAGTAGCCTGAATTGTTCTATGTCATTACATATATTTTAATAGAATAAATATATTTATTTGCATGTATTAATTATCTGGGAAAGATACACCCACTATTAGCCAACCAGTTTTTGTCTGGATGCATTTGCATGCGGGGCGTCCTGGCTATTAGTAGGGAAAAAGGATTTAATGCGTGCGGGGCGTCTTGG
>BKZX01033393.1:8769-22033 GCA_014362285.1 Fagus crenata
TTTTTTTTTTTTTCAATTCTTAAATTTTAGTATGTATTGAGAGATTAGATAATGTAATAAAAGGCTTAAAAATAATAAAATATATGGGATTTTTAAAGATAATACATATATATATATATATATATATAATATTGTGATAATTTTGAAATGGAACATCATTATTAATCGATACCGAAATATTTCATTTTCTTGATCAAACCGAAGAAGCCTCCAGTACGGTAATGACCACTTTGTTTCAAATACCTTATGCTACACAACTGGTAATGTACCAAAAGCAAAATATAGCCAATACACCCAACAACTGTAAGTGGTTTAGTGATGATTACCCCAAAATAAAATTGAGATGTATCATTATTATCTAAAAAAACATTTTTGAGATGTATTATAACCTTTATTATAATAATAATTATTATTATTATTATTTTTAATTGTGAGTGCATTTGAAAAAAAAAAAAAAAAAAAAAAAGTAAGATAACTATAGTTAAGTCCTTTTTGGTCATTTCCACCTGAAACAGCAGTTTTAAACTAAAATTATCCAAACGCTCAATTAACAAAAACCGCACTTTTTTACAATTTTACCAAACGCTTAATTGTGATTTTCAAAATCGTGTTTTCAAAATCATGATTTTAAAACCGCACTTTTTAAAAAACGCACTTTTTCAAACAGCTAACCCAAACCCACCCTATGTGTTTATATAGAGTTTTTTCCGTGCATTGCACGGGTTATACGCTAGTATATATAAAAGTAGAGACCTTCAGCTAAGGTTCTACCATTTGGCATGCTTAGAATTTGACATCCTTCAGCTGAGGTTCTACCATTTAGCATGCTTAGAATTTGACATGTGCTGAGATTTTTTTTTTTTATTTAAAAAAATTAAGATGAAGATAAAGTTAAGAAAAAATTCAGATGAAGATAAATTATGTTATTAAAAAAATTAAGATGAAAATAAATATTAAGAAAAAATTAAGATGAAGATAAAGATATAAATAAATAAATAAGATGAGGATAAAGATAAAAAAAAAAAAAAATTAAGATGCAGATAAATACTTAAAAAAAGATTAATCTCTTCTATTTATAAATAGAATGAAAAAATTAAGATGAAGATAATTAACAAACTAAAGCCCAATCATGTTGCTTTAATTTTGAAGCCGATTGATGCATGCCAAATAAGGTAACCTTTGTCATCCAACGGTAAAGCTTAGATTTTATAAGCTAAACTACAACACATTCCAACAAACAAGGTTCAGACTTCAGACAGAGGTTAGAAATAAACCAAGCGGTTTCCCACTAAGCATTTGGCGGTGAAGGAGGCAAAGTCGACCGTTGATAGGGATTAGGTGCAATACTTTTTAATTAAAAAAAATTTGAAGTGTGCAATCCGTTAATGTTTCATTAAGGTCTTCCAAAGACTTGAAAAATTATGGTCTAGTGGGTCTCCCTTTATATTATGGTCTTGTGGGTCCCCAATTAACAATGACACTATCCTTTTTTTTTACTTTTTGTTTGGAGGCAATGGTTCTGTTAGCCCGTGACAACATAGATACTGATTGTTTTACCATGAAACATTTGAAAAAAAAAAAAAAAAGAACCTTAAAATCTCTGAACTCTGAGGCACATAAATAAGCAAAAGCCCTCAGTTTACAAAAGTAAACTTTTCCTACTTTTCCTAATGGCTATTGTTCTTCAATCACTTCAACTTCTGATAATTCTGTGTGTTTCCTATATTTGCTTGGCCTTTGCTCAAAATCAAAACCAATTCATCTACAATGGTTTTCTCCCAGCCAATTTGCAACTTGATGGAAGTGCTAAAATTCTCCCCAATGGTCTTCTGCAGCTAAACAACATTTCAACTGAGCAAGTTGGTCATGCTTTGTATCCACTTTATTTTAAATTCAACACAACATCTTCTTCAGGTTTAACTCCATCTCTTTCATTCTCTACAAACTTTGTATTTGCCATGGTTCCTCAGATTCCAAAAATTGGTGGTCATGGCATTACCTTCTTCATCAGTCCCACAAAGAACTTCACCAATTCTACAGAATATCCACTTCTAGGACTCTTCAATTTTGCAACTAGTGGCAAGGCTTCAAACCACATTTTGGCAATAGAGATTGATGCTGTTCAGAACAGTGATATTGGAGATATTGATAATAACCATGTGGGGATTGATTTAAATAGCGTGCAATCAATTGAAGCAGCTACTGCAAAGTATTTTTCCAATAAAGATGGGAAGAATATAAGCTTGGAGCTTGTGAGTGGGAATCTAATGCATCTTTGGATAGACTATGATGAAGCAGAAAAGTTACTGAATGTAACACTAGGCCCAACCACAATCCCAAAACCAAACCGGCCTCTCTTGTCAAAACACATCAATCTATCTCAATATCTATTGGAAAATATGTATGTTGGTTTCTCTGCAATCTCAGGTACACTTGGAAGTGATAACTATATTCTTGGATGGAGCTTTAATAAAAGTGGACAAGCGCAAAGCCTTGATGTTTCCAAGCTTCCTCTACTTCCCCAAAAAGGCAAAACAAAAGAGAAAATAGGACTAATGATCATGATTTCACTCATAGCAGTAACGCTTGTGCTGATAACGATTGGGGGTGCTGCTTATATTTTAAGAAGGAAGAAGTTTGAAGAAATACATGAAGATTGGGAAAGGGAGTATGGACCTCACAAGTTCACCTATAAGAATCTCTACAAAGCAACCAAAGGTTTCTCAAACAAAGAGCTTCTTGGAGCAGGGGGTTTTGGAAAGGTTTATAGAGGAATACTTCCTTCTTCCAATATACTTATTGCAGTCAAGAAAGTCTCCCATGATTCCAAACAAGGGATGAAGGAATTTGTGGCTGAGATCATTACCATAGGAAGGTTGAGGCACAGGAACTTAGTGCAGCTATTGGGATATTGCCGGCGCAAGGGAGAACTCCTTTTGGTCTATGATTATATGCCCAATGGAAGCCTTGACAAGTTCTTACATAAAAATGAAAAAATAAACCTTAATTGGTTTCAACGATTTCGAATTATCAGAGGAGTAGCATCTAGCCTTCTATACCTTCATGAAGAGTGGGAACAGGTTGTTCTACACAGAGATGTAAAAGCCAGCAATGTTCTATTAGATGCTGAATTAAATGGAAGGCTAGGAGATTTTGGCCTTGCCAAATTATATGACCACGATACCAATCCCGAAACCACCCATTTGGTTGGGACCGTGGGTTATTTGGCACCAGAGCTCACTAGAACAGGAAGGGCAACCACTTGCACTGATGTGTATGCTTTTGGGGCTTTTATGCTTGAAGTGGCTTGTGGAAGAAGGCCCATAGATTTACAAGGGCTGCCTGAAACGGAAATTTTAGTTGATTGCGTCTTTGAGTGTTGGAGAAAAGGTGCCATCCTTGATGTTTGTGATCCTAGATTGGAAGGTAGTTATGTGAAAGAGGAAATGGAATTGGTTTTGAAACTAGGCCTGTTTTGCTCACACTCAATGCCAGCAGCTAGGCCTAGCATGAGGCAAGTGATGCAGTTCTTAGATGGTGATGCTGATCTACCAGAATTACCAAATGACAATGCTTGTTTTGGTACAACTAATGAAGCACCATTTCCTTCATCTTCTAGCAAGGGTACTACTCTTTCCATGTTTAGCGCTGATTCAATCCTCAGAACCGGTCGTTAAATTAGTAGTGTAACATGCTATGGGTAGAATAATAGATCTTGGATCTATGCTTGGTACCAAAGCAACAAATGACACTAAGAAAGCTTAGAGATCTCTTTGGGGTTATGTAATTTCTTTTACTTGATGTGGAAACTGATATTAGGTAGTTGTCTACTTAAGCTTTATGTTGTACAACAAGATTGATTAACTCAGTTGTTGCAAGCTTTATAGATCAATATTTATGTAGTGTATTGCAGAATCACATTGTATGAGAATTATTGTTTGCCTTCACAATCTAGATGTGGATAAGTTGGCATTTGGTTAAAGAGCTCATACATTATACCGTGCTAACAATCAGAACATGTTATATGTGTATTCTTAAATCTTAAGTTCAGAAAAGGAGATACATAGTTAGCACAAAGATTATGTTATCCTCGTGTCTCTCATTATGCCTCCAAATGCCTGTTATTTGATATTTTGAAGGAATGTCATCTGTCGAAATTAATTTTGACCTTGAAGGAATATCCCATGGAGGCATGCAAATTGCATCTTTTGGTCTAGGATCTTTCAAATAATTCATTGGCTGGATTGCCCCTAGAAATGGGTAAGGTTAGCAAGTTGTAGACTTGCAGATTGGTATCAACTATCAAGTCTAGCTCTGGTATATTTTCTTAGGATTTTCAAGTTCCTGAATAGCTTATGTTGCTTTGAAGAGATCTCCGCATCTTTCGATCATTTCAAACAAGATGAAGATGTTGGAATTTTACTACAACTAGTCGTGGACCCGCGCGATGTGCGAAGAAGTTGATTTAGTTATTTTTAATGGAACATAATTGAAATCGTATATTATAGATTTTGTAATTTAAAAAATCTATATGTGTTATTTGAAATTGTGGGAGAATAACATTTTTTTTTTTTTCTTTTCTAAAATCGATTTTAGGACTTACGATTTCAACGTGGAACCTCAGAAAAAGAAGAAGAAAAAAAATATGTCTCAACAGATGCAAGTAGCTTGGAATCATGATTTTGATACACATTTTCAACATTTAAATAGAAAAATGCTATTTTGCTAAAAAAAATTTCAATACACAAATAATTTGAATAACAATTATTAAAAATTAGTTTTTAGCAAATACCTCCAAACATTATGAACCTTACCCCCAAAACAAAAAATAAATAAATAAATAAACATGTAATGCAAATAAAGCTAAGCACAAAGAACAAATAATGCACCTCAATATTTAGCTTAAAAAAAATTGAACTAAATTAATACTAAAAACATCACAGCCACATATTTATGCACATACCATATGCATAAAAGTACATTAACCCTCAAAATAATAGATTTCAAAATGGCGGATGAGAAATCGTCCGTTTCTTACAAGATGAATGTAAATGTAAAGTTTTTAAGTTATAGTGCAATTAAAGTCATCATATGAAGAGCTTTTAGCAGCACACAGAAAATTATTTTCCTAAACTATCATTCAGAACCACATTCCATATGTTATTTTAGCAGCATGCACGACAAGAAATTTGGCCTTTAGCGACGACACAAAATCATCGCTAATACTCTAAAAGTTGTCGCTAATTTTGATTAGCAACGACAAATTCGTTGCTAATCGTCATTGCTATTGCTCCGTCACTATTAGAAATTCAACAACGATATTCTGTCATTGTTATTATACTACCAACAGCGATGACATTTTTCGTCGCTAATAGTGAATATTGTCGTTGCAAATAACTTACGAACATTAGTGAATAAGTCGTTGCTGAAATGTTACTATTTGCGACGATAAATATGTCGTCGCTAATATGCTTATGTGAGAACCACGACCCTTAACCCAATGCAAAGGCCCAAACATGATTCTCAAAATAGAGACTTTCACTGTTTTCCATCCTAATCTTTAGGGGAATTTACAATGGAGTCACCACCTAACTTTTATAAAAAAGCTAAGAAAAAAAAAGTAGTTCTCATTTATTGATTGAATAAAGAAATATACAAAAAGTTTAGAAATTGAACAAATTACAATACTTTTGCCCTAGATACAATCTAAGAAAAAGCAAAGTACAAGGTTTTGTGTCCTAATGTACAATCTAAAAAAATAGAACAATAGGACCAACATGCTAATCTACTTCCCCTAAAGAATAGGGTTCGGGGGCTAGAGGATTGAGTGGGAAGGTATTAGGCACCCACTCAACCTGACCTAAATCAGTCTCTTAAGAACCCTTAATCCATAGTTCACGACTCGATGCATACAAACCAAACTCGCATTGATGTGACGTCATATATAGCACATGCAAACAAAATAAATAGTTGTGATTAATCAACCAGCAATAGAAAGTATTCATGCAACATTTTTAAACACATATTTAGACAACCAAACCCAACATGTTAAGATCAAGATTAATCAAAAAACAAACATGGCAGAATCATTATGAAAATAATTTTTGCACCAGACAACATAAATTCTCATAAAAACCAGATCGGTTCTTAGATGCAACCAATCGGACCACACCTAGTACCAATCGGTACTCAAGTTGGCCCATTCGGTACCCAGGTAAAAATTGGGACCCGATCGATGCCCAAGTAAAAAACTAGGACCCGATCGACTTTAATCCGAGAGTTCAGTTGCTGAATCTCATGAAAATCGATTCTTCCATTGTTTTTAACATTTTAAAACCACCTTTTTCATCCTAACATGCTCCTAAGTCATAACATTTTAATAAAATAAATTCCACATAAACAAAAGGAATTAAGAAAAAACAAAACTATCCTAAAAACAAATGCAATTAATCACACAATCATATTTTAACAGATAGATAATCGAAATAACAAGGAAAAGGAGTACCTACATGTGTTGGGGAGGGAGCTCCTTGATTCGATTCGATTGAATCCAACCTAAAAAATTGATTCTTGAGGGAAAGAAGACGGTTAAATTGATTAAAAGAGAAATAGAATGAAATCCAAAGATTGGAATCAAGATTATCAGAGGTGGCCTCTTATAATCTCTAGGGTTATAAGAATAGCTTCTCTTCTTATTAAAACCCTAATCCCACACAAAAATTCTTTTGAATTTTGTTTGGGATTCTCAACGATGAAAATTCCAACCTCCTTTGAAAATGAGTATCCTTTTCTATTTATATGGCAGCCCTCAAATGAATAATCCCGAGTTCTGGAACCCTAGAAGGATGATTAGGGTTTTAAAATCGGATTAGTGGCACAAGAGTTCGACTCTTGATCAAATTCTTATCTGGATTCCGATCGGTACCCAATTAGGCCCGATCGGTACCAATAGATCGATCGGTACCCAAAGAGGACCGATCGGTACTCAAATAGGCCCGATCAGTACCCACGTGAATTTTGAGTACCAATCAGCATTCAAGTGGATAATTTCGAAATAGTTATCCTTTATCAACTGATTTCGGGATCCCTTTATCTTAAACAATTAATTAATAAATAATTTGATAATTACTAGTCATAATAATTATCTATTATATAAAAATTAATTAGATTAAAATTGTCCTTTGAATATTGTCTTGTGCACTAATACTTACCATATCAGAGTATTCTAACCAATAGGAATTAATTATTAATTAATTTAAGTTTAATCCTTTAAAGGACCAATCAAATTAATTTATAAATAATCCTATGCATGCATGTTCATGGTAAGTGCCATCTCAACCAATCGAATTTATTTCTTTAATAAAATCTTGGTTTTTGATCCAATTTCCAATCCAGAAAATGAACTCTCATTCTTAATTCAATTTTGATCACTTAAAGTATGATTTTAAATTTATGGACCAACTTTGAATTTTCAAGCTTGTGAAATTACCATTTTACCCTTTATGCATTAAAGTGTAAAAATAGTAAATTAATGGTTGCAAAATGGGGTGTCAACAGCTTATACTTTTTACATTTTTTTATTTTTTTATAGTTTTCATTCTGATTTTTACATGAATACTAAAAACACATTCATATATCGTCATACAACTATCCAATAAATAAATAGTTATAAAATCATTACATCTATTAAATTGACACATAGAAAAATATAAAAAACAATACTCAAGTTCAATCTATCATATACAAAGTTTAAATTCCACACTCCATTCCCAATCACATTTAAACATATTGCCTTATCAACTAACTAATCAAATGTCCTCATCTGGATATATAGACTTTAAACTTGTTGCATTGAGATGAATTTTCCCAAGATATGTGGATCATGACACGAAACATTTCTTCTTCCTGAAGTAAGAAAAAAAACTCAATATAAAGGTTACCAAAATATATAAACATATTCATAAATAACCTTATAACTTACTAAAAGCTCATATCACATATCTCTTACCTGATAGCTAAACGGAGAGATTAGGCCTGGAGGAGCTTAGTTCTCGGTGTTCTCTTTACCTAAACCAAGGATTTGAGTTTATTACTAACAACTCAAGAATTCTTAACCCACCTCCAAGAGGTTCCCAAACACAAACACATCATTCACTATTTCATAAAATGACAATAAAACAAAGATTACATGGCTCATATATATCCTTTAATACTAAATTATCTAAATAATAAAACTAAGGAAAATAAAAATTCTCCCAAGTAGTATACACACCAAATAGTATAAAAAATAATTTACAACTCAAATCACTTACCCAATTACAATAATAAATTCATTAAAGTTTCATTATTTTCATGCACTTGGGATACTGTCTCTTTACAGGGCAGTCTTATTATAAATTACATTTTACCAACCAAATCATTTTAAATACCATGAGATTTCATAATGACATCCTAATATAAGTATACTATATATATATAAATTTTCAACTCAAAATGATGTCTGTACAATTTATAAAAATTACAACAAGTCAGTGTACTCAAATAATTTCTGACAGATTCATGATTCTAAAAGAAAATTTAAAACTCTTTCAATATCAACTCAAATGTTGTAATTCTTGATTCTAAACTCAAGCCATGTGTGTTAGGTTTCATTATATTCCTCATTTACATTCAGATTTCACATATTCAATTTACTACCCATTTTATAAACATCAAACACAGAATCTGTCCAAATGACAGACTTGAACAACTTTCTTATAAATTCTCAAAACGTGTCCAAATGGCCATATCTTCATGTGAAATTAAATACCCACATACTAGACATATAATAAAGTATTCCTCAACAAACCGTTTCCAAAATTACTTTATATAAAAATCCCAGAATTTCATACAACTTTCTGCTCACTGCAGAAAACAGAAACAGAGGGTATTCTTCATCAAAAACTTAAAAACTTTTCACCCATGGCCACACATATATTCATGAACCAAGAACAATATCAAACCCATAAACAAACTATGCAATTTCAGAAATATCCATAAACAAAACTCAAAGATTAAAGCTTCCATAGCAGAAACCCCAAAATAATATCACAAATCAAACATCTTTGAACCTACTTGTTTTTAGTTTTGAAACTCATCAACCCTTACCTTATTAATTCTTGATCTTGATTTTGCTTTCAAGTAGTGATTTCCCCAAATAAATTACAAATTTTCTTGAGAAGAAAGTGTAGAGAGTTTCGGTGAAGAAGTGAGGAATAGAGAGGATGAGAACCAAAACAGAAAATTCCCTCAAATCATTCACATAGATAATAGCATATGTATATATTCCCCACAACCCACATAGAAATTCACACAAAAAACCCAAAACAAATAGAATTTGTGAAGGGTCCGTGACCCAATTTCACACATTTAGAACTTGGTTCTAAATACTCTTCGTGAGTCAATTTTCGGTTAAAAAATAAGATTTGCTTCAACAATACACCAATTATTCTCAAATTTTCCAAATTTACTCTATATTATAAGAAAAATGTTTTTCATGAAGGGTCCGTAACCCAACTCATAGTTGTTTAGAACTTGGTTCTAAATGGTTTCCGCGAGTCAATTTTCAGTTAAAAGATAAGATTTGCATCAACAATGCACCAATTACACTCAAAATTTCCAGATTTACTCTAAATTATAAGACAAATGTTTTTCATGAAGGGTCCGTGACCCAATTCAAATCCGTTTAGAACTTGGTTCTAAATGGTCTCCGTGAGTTAATTTTCGGTTATAAAATGAGATTTGCATCTACAATGCACAAATAACTCTCAAAATTTCCAGATTTACTCTAAATAATGAGACAAATGTTTTTCACGAAGGGTCCGTGACCCAATTCTAAAAAAATCACAAGGTGCCGCATGGAGGTCAAAATTGCATCAAGCATGGTCATCTAAACATATTTTGTTCCTAAATTGCACAAATCATCCTAAAATTGTTTTAGATTCATTCTAAATGGTAAAATAAACATTTTTTATGAAGGGTCCATGACCAAATTCTTCACCATTTGGAATTTGCTTCCAAAGGGACATTTCATCAAACACTTGGTAGACAACTCTGCATATTACACTACACATAAGTTTTCTTTACAAATCTATTTTTCCTACATACATTTATAGATTTTATAGATACAATCTATCCTCTAAACATATTTCAATAACATTATAAAACAACAACAACACAAACCCATTACAAATTGGAGTATGAAAACACAAAACATGCAAAAATCAATTCCAAAACACACCAAATACCCATACATCCGAAAATTGCATGAATAAATCTAAAAAAAAATTCAGATTTGAGTGTTTGATACTACATACCTCACTTCTAGCACCATTAGAAAAAAAAATGTCACTTGTTTTGAAGAAAGCAATCATCCGGGTTGAATGTTGTCATGAATCTCCTATTTTTTGGCTTATTTGACCTTGAGGAAGAAGATGAAGCCATCAAGGGTAAGTCTGAAATTTCAAGGGGAAAACACTAAAAATGTAGTTCTTGGTGAGAAGGAAGAAGAATAGTAGAAGAGATTTCAAGAAGGGAAGAAGATTTGGAGAGAAATCACAAAAGGGGGAAAACTTAGGTTTTCTCTCTTTTCTCTCTATATGACTTTTTTTTTTTTTTTTTTAATGCTTTAAACTATGATTAAAATAAATACTAAAATTTAGGATTTTAAAAATGGTCACACATTAGCGACGACACACAATATCGTCGCTATAAAGAACTTATAGCGACGATTTACAATGTCGTCGCTAAATGGTTAATAACTTAATATAAAATTCTATATGTTATTATTATTTTTGTTACATATTAGCGACGACACACAAAATCTTCGCTATAATGTGCTTATAGCGACGATTCAAAATCTCGTCGCTAAACGTTTAATAACTTAATATAAAATGTTATATGTTATTATTTTTTTGTCACATATCAGCGATGACACACAAAATCGTCGCTAAATAAAATATATTAGCGACGGAAATAATCGTCTCTGATATTAAATCATATTTGTTATTATTATTTTTGCCACATTTTTGCGACGACACACAATGTCATCGCAAATAAATAACAATTAACGATGACTATTGTCGTCGCTGATATTGAAAATTAATTTACAACGCCAATCTTGTCGCTAAAAAGTAAATATTCGTTGCAAATAGATCTCCCATTTTAGCATCCATCGTATTAACAACGACCTATAGCGACAACTTAAAATGTCGTCGCTATTGTTAATTTGTTTTGAAAATTAGCGATGACAATAATTTTTCGTCGCTAATGCTTACTTATTAGCAACGATTTTTAGGTCGTTGTTGAAATTTTGTTCGCTAAAGGCTAAATTTCTTGTAATGATGGCTACTCCTGCATCTTCTAAACCCAATTCCATATTTTGAAAGCACCAGTTACTAATTGATACAGTGGTGCTACTGCAATTATACTAACTAGTAGGATACCCGCGCGATGCGCGGTTTATATTGTAAGTTGTAGTATAATAAAGAAACTTATGTAATGAATACTTGATATTATATGTAATTTGAATAAATGCTTCAAATACAATTTAGCAAATTATTTAACACTTATTTTTTTTTTTGAAAATGATAGTAGAATCTTTATTGATAACCAAACAGCATACAAAATAAACCAAAAAGATTACATAAGACTCAAAATCTTATTGGTACAACTCAATTCTAACAAAGTAGAAAATGGAAAAACAAATTAAACTATCTTCACTAAAATGGGGACCATACCCTTGTACAATGTTTCAAATCCTCGTGCTGAAGATTTTCTAAATGCATCAGCCATACCAGAATATTCAAGGGGTGCCTTGATCCTCACATTGCTAGTTATTATTGATTCAGCATCTTTCTAGTCCACAATTTGTTCCTTTGTCAAATGACATCAAGAGGGTATGCATCAGTCTAGCCAACAGTACCTTCAACAACATCACATGCAAGCCTTGTCACACTCAGCTTAGAGTCCTCAATCAATCCAAAAGGTTTAGTTCTAATCAACTATTCTTTCAAAGATTTATACACAACAAAGTTGAGACCCACATCTACAATCTATAAACACCATAAAGTAATTACATGCCTATGCATATAGGAATCATAATTCAAAGCCTTTCTTGAATATAATAGAGTAAATACAAAATAATTATAATAGGTACCCAGATGGAACATAACTTTTTATTTTCCTTTGGATGAGATAAGAAACAGAACTTTATCATCCCAGCAGAAGGCTACATGCATTTAAGTGTTGATCCTCCACAATGAAAATATGAATGAAACATTTGATGAATCAATAAAGGATAACATTTAATAGTTAGCAGCAAGGAGCTTCAAAATCATGAAGTATTTACTAATTACAACTCTTTTAATTGAGCCTCATATACATTAATTGAGCCTCATTAGACCTGTCAACCATTACAACTCTTTTATAATAGTAAAAAATGCCAAGAACAAAAAGTTAACATCAATCAGCAATATCCCATTGAAGTCACCCACTAAAATGAAGATTGAAGATCCCAGAAAATGACTTATCACATATATATAACCCACAATCTACACTTTACACAGAAAGTTATCTGGATACTATTTTTCATCCATGTGTGAAACTAAAATAAAAGATAAAGGGAGATGTCTTCCACAGGAGTCTTCGCATTTTATTATCAACATGAAGTTGAACAAATTAGGTCCAACATAGAGCTAGAAGCCTAGGAGCCTAATTACACAAATGAGATATGCTAGTCTCCATACTTTCTCCTTTGGCTATAATACAAAAGGGTATTCAAAATGGGCCTTCAAGTACTTTATTTTACACAAATCGAAGGGACAATGAAGTATGAGTTATCCAATTCAGGTTGCAAGTGTGAGACATTTGGGTCATTTTTCTCAAATATAAGAATGCTAAGTAGTCCTTTTGAAAGAACTTCAAATTTGTTGCTGTAAGAATTTCATCCCTCTTTCTTTCTTTAGTTTTATTGCAACATCATCATTTAAGATTACTTGCAAATCTTTTCTGGTTGTAAACCATTTTTATAGTATGTTAATTAAAGAAGGATTTTTAAAGTTGCATAAAGTAATAAAAAAACAAGTAATGTACATAGTAGCATTGTATAAATCAATATCAATTAATGGAGGTAGTGAATGGAACGAAGAATCACAATTTTTTGAATTGGTGAGAACAGATAAGTCTGATTAAGGCTCTTGAGCAGACAAACCATGTTTAGATTTCA
>BKZX01033394.1:551-19163 GCA_014362285.1 Fagus crenata
TTAAGATGTCTTAGATAAGTATATTTTATTAAGATGTCTTTTAGTAGTAGGAAATTTATTTTAAAGAATTTGTAATTATCTGTTTTAAATTTAAAAGAGAAATATTTTTATTATAAAGGCTTTTTGTAAAGCAGTATTTGGTCTATAAAATAGTATAATCACATACAATGGAAATTTTAGAAACAAAGAAAAAAGAACAGCAAATGTATCAATTATAATTTGACTTGAATTTTTCTTTTCTTTTTTGTTAATTATATGTGCATTAACAAACATTAGAAAAACAAATAAATTTGCCTAACCTTTCAATTTGCTTGAGTATTTGAACTTATTTGATCTGTTCTAACTCTACTTGCAGAAAAACAAAGGACTTGCTTCCTTGAGTAAATTGGTTTTACAGAGAAGACTATCGTTGTTTTTTCTGTAATTGATTTGCAAGGGAAGAGAATGAATAATAAAACAAATGTAATGTTTCAAATAATAAAACACACGCGTATAACGCATAGATTGTTAATTTTTTTTTAAAAAAATAATAATAATAAAACACAGATTAAAACATATTTTAAAAAAATATATAAAACACACGTTTAAAAAGAAAAAAAAATGGTGTTGATCATTAAATTGAACTAATCTAATACTTTCTTTCTTTTTTTTTTTTTTTAAAAAAGTAATTTTAGATAAGTATATTTTATTAAGATGTCTTTTAGTAGTAGGAAATTTATTTTAAAAAATTTGTAATTATCTGTTTTTATTTAAAAGGTTTTTGGTATGAATTAAAATTTATAAAAACATACAAACAAAAAATACATGTTGTTCAAAATTTTTTTTAAAGATATTTTGTGTTCATTAAAAAATATATAAAACACAAGTTTAAAAAAAAAAAAAAATAGTGTTGATCATTAAATTGAACTAATCTAATCCTTTTAAAAAATAAATAAATAATTTTAGATAAGTATATTTTATTAAGATGTCTTTTAATAATAGAAAATTTATTTTAAAGAATTTGTAATTATCTGTTTTTATTTAAAAGGTTTTTGGCATGAATTAAAATTAATAAAAACATACGAACAAAAAATACACGTTATTCAAATTTTTTTAAGATATTCTGTGTTTATCGTTTGATAAATAAACTGGATTAAGTTAAATTATTAAAAAACGTATCACTTGGGAAATAAAAACAATTGATAGACATGCCACTTGTTATGATGTCAGACATTCTTGGTTTTAACGCTCATATCTTCTGCTATTATATATTATATAGATTCGAATTTTATATAAAATTTTCACTGTTATCTCTACATTGGTAGTAAGCTACACCTAGCAGCAGCTAACATTGCTTATCACTTCTATCCTTTCAGAAATATTACCGAGTCCTCACTATTGTCTTTTAATTAGAGCTTACATTTCACGGGTTAAGTTATCGTTGTGGCAATTGAAATAGGATCAGCAAAATTGCAATGAGCCAAAATATGTTGTCAGATTGGTTTGGTTGAGGTCGGAGCCTTTTTGCTGATCTATTGGGAGAATGTTGATAAAATAAAAGTATTCTATGCTTTTATTTATTTTGATTATATGTTAATGACTATTTTGAAATAATCAACATGACTATTTACATTTTTTGAATTCTTCTTGGAAAAGAAAGTTTAAATGTTATTTAAGTACATAAGTATAAACATATAAAAACAAAGTATAAACATATGTTAATCATCTTTCCACATAAACATTTATTAAGTGGATTGGAAAAATGAATAAAAGATTCTCATGTGAAAATTAAGATAAGTTACTAGTAAGCAAGCATTTAATAGATAATTTGTTTAGTAGTGTTGATGCAAATGAAAATTCGTGCATCACAAATCACAAAAATAATTTTTTTTGTCATACTTCATTTAGTATTGTTGTTGTATCTTTAGCATTTCTTTTATATATAAAAATAATATGGATATTTTGGGCTCATATCTTTGTCATAGAACACGTGGAGTCGATACCATAACTTATACTCTATTACAATCACAAAATTGAATGTATATCATTTGTACTTAAAAAAAAAAAAAAAAAATTATTATTGGTTAATATTTAGAATGTATATCATAAATCTAAGTTTGATATATATATATATATTTTCCAAAATTGATATTGAATGTATTATTTTTTATTTGCTTTAAATATAGTTGGTTGCAAGTTCTTATAATTATTATTTTTTTCAAGTTTGATCATTAAAACTTTTTATTTTTCTTTACTTTCTTTTATTAAAACAAAACATAGTTGAAGTTTGTGGATTACTTAATGTTACTTCAACTATTTGAACTTTTGCCCTTCTGCGTGTTTGATAATGAGTCTTGTATCAATTTATTCATCGACTATTTTGAAAGACGTAAAATCATGGTCGTATGTATTAATATAATTGTGATAGAACGCTTGGGAAGACCTAGAGTCAAATTTATCAAATTATATATTATCTATTATTGTTGTAGATGTAAGGTCATGTTAGTATCTTCCTAAAATTGCTATTTTTTCAGTATGATTTTTAAATATCACTTAATCGCTTACAGGGTTTTGGAAGAAGTATCGGCACAATAGCAGGTTGGATGATAAGTTGGAGAAAATTGTTAATAAATCCATATTTTTGTAAGCTTTTATTCATCTCGATAATGAACTGTGTATTTTTTTTTTAAATTACTCAAAATATATATATATATATATATATGTTATTTTAATAAAGGACAGAGTTTACCTCCAAACTGGTTTAGTGAAAAATTCCTCCAACCTACTACGTGTAATAGACCATCCATGTGTGTTATTTAATTCAGTCACATGAATCATTAAATATGTCATGTAACTAAAAGTATACATGGATTATCTATTTAATTGTCACCTAATGGGTTGGAGAAGGATTCCTTCAAACCAGTTTGGAAGTAAACTATTTCATTTTATAAGTACATAAGTATAAACATATGTTATTTATTTTTATATGTATAAACATGATGAAACACTTTTTAGGTGGGTTATAAAGAGGTATAAGAGTTTCTTATGAGAAAATTAAGAATAGTTACATGTAAACATAGGCTTAGATTCACTAACCTCTTTGGAAATCAAGTCACGCACAAAACCAGAATCTCTTCGCTTGTTTTACAAACTCTCTCCACACAACCTCACGAGCTTTGGAGCACTTTCATAAAGCTCTAAAGGCTACGAGTCTCTACATATCTTCCACAATCTAAATCGTATGGTGCTTATTAATGGTGACCCCTGAGAGATAGCACAAGAGAGATGAGCACTCACAGAAAATTCTACGTATGTTTTCTATCTCTCTAACTCCCATTAATTAATTTCTTAATTCATTAGTTCTCTTACTAATGCAGGGAGATATATTGATAAATGGATGGAAAGTTCTACAGCTTGAGGAGTCATATTAATAACCACTCATCAACTTATCTTGACAACTTTTATCAAGATAATCTTCAGTATAAATTGATCAAACTCAAATCCCCACTAATCAGATAACCCATGGGGCATGGTTCAGGTCAAATTGACCCAATTTCTAACATCTCTCACTCGTCCACATTGGGTATTGTAACAATAAGTGTCTCCTCCTGATCTCTCATCCAATCCACTCCTCACCAAGCAAGAAGCATTTTTTTTTTTTTTTAGATTAAAGACTATTGCAATCCACACCCTTATTGTAGATCCATATGCATAGACGACCGTTTAATTGGATTTGTGATCATCATGCCACGATTAGGTGATGACCAATCCAGGGCAGATGTTGGGTATGCCTTATCTACTGAGTGTTGAGTGCATGGTATAACAACTAGAGCAGTGAAGATGGCCATCAATGAAGGGTTAAAAGAATTCCCAGATGTAATTAGGCTACAAGCTTTGGTTGAGTTAGAGAACAAGGCTTCTCAGAGGGTGCTGGACAAACTTGGGTTCCTCAAGGAAGGTACATTGTGGAGGTGTAGCTTTAATAAAGGTGAGATCAGGGATGTGGTCATGTATAGTCTTTTATCTACTGATTTTATGCCTTGAACTTTCCCTTCTCCAACCTTCAGCTTGATTTTTAGAGCCACTACTATATTTTCATAATGTGTTTGTTTGTTATTTGTTTTGCTACCCATTCATATATCATATTTACCCAAGGAAAATTATGAATTGATCACAAGTACATGATGTATATTTCCAATTTTCCAGTTAAATTATCAGTTTGTCAAGAATGCTAGTTGCATATCTTAGAATGATAATTTCCAATTGTTTGCTACAAGGAAGGTTCAATGTCTAACAGTATATGGCTGTGGGGCCAGTCATATTCTTGGCTTTTACTTAAACTAGCGTATGACCTGCGCAATGCGCGGGATACACTTATTTAATATAAATAACAAAAACAGTAAAATATGTTAATTTGTAGGTATAGTAGCTAAATTTATAATGAAATTTAATGTACTATATTGTGTATATAAATTACTATTATTTAAACCATCGAAATATATCTGAAAAAAATTACATCAAGTCAAATGTATAATGATTAACTACATTAAACACATAGAAAAAGTTTATATGAAAATACAAATATAGGTTAGTAGGAAGAAGTTGAAGTATCAATATATTTAGTTAGGCCTTAATTCTTTTCCAACTGCATTTGCCATTAACTTGAATTCAAAATTTAAAATATATATATATTAGTTTTGTATTATTAATTGGAACTTCAAAAACATATATTTTTCTATTGGTAACATACAGATGAAAAATATGATTGATGTAGAATTTATAAGTACATACTTTGTGACGGTTTTGCATAACTCTTTGTACATTAAATGGTCTATGTCAGCTTGGGACTTTAAGAACTACCATTTAGCATCCAAATTTTAAAATAATTGTCTCATGAAAGTACATGTAGAAGTAGATTAGTAATAATTCTATACCTGTGTTATCACCATATCGTTTAATCCTTTTTTTTTCCTGTCTTTATTCTTATGGACGTTTGAACTGTCAATTGAAGAAGAACAAAATAGTTTGTAAATGTTTGGATAACGTATTAGCTAATACCCAATCCAAAATGATGAAGTGACACACCTTTCATATAATTGTGAGATCAAGACTCGCTTCACTAATCTCTATAGGTGCATCTTGTCAGTTTGAACAGTACACCCCCAACCGGGGGAATATATTCGTAATTTCACAACCTAATCCATATAGATGACAATTGTTATTCCAATTTGAATAATATTGTAATAAAAAAATGATGATGATCGAGCATAACATTAAGACATGTACCTTGTTATCAATAGATCCCAAGTTCGATATTGACTGGCTGGTCTTCCACATCTCCCAAAGATCAGTGTCATCAATCTAAGCCATGTTCAAATAAGTGTAACACCACAAACACATTCTACTAAGGTTTTTTTAATTAAATGAAAGTTTTAATGTCTTCTAGTTTCAAGGCATTCATTCAAAGAAGACATGTGGGTACTTTTAACACATACCTTGCTACTACTAATTGCACCATTTTTATGAATGGTCAATCCACTGAATTCTTTTTTACGATCATCCAATATTGATTTATGCATCATTGCATCCTTTATGTTAATATTATAAAAAAAAAAACTGCGATCAAAAGAGAGTTAGGAAAATAATTTTTTATTTTCTTCTTTAAAAAACTTGCAAACAGAAGAGCCAAACAAAACTTGAAAATAGTGCTCTAAGTTTTGACTGTTTCAATTTAGTGCTCTAAGTTTCATTCCGTTTCAATTAAGGATTTCCATCCATTTTTTTTTTTTTCAATTCTGTTAACTCTTGCCGTTAGTATCTAATTTAACTGACAGGTTAAGCAAATTACCTAAGAGTTCATGACAGTTACTGCAAAACCAAATACCCATAGATGAAACTAAAACCCGATTGAATGAACAAATACAGCAAAATCAAATCTACAGATTCAACACCCAAGTGAATAACTCCTTTTAAAAAACAATTCTTTACCGTATAATCATGGCTGGGTACTGTAAATATATCTACCAAAAAGACACCCAAATGTTTTACATGTACCAAAAAAATTAAAGAGAGGATGTAAGATAAATTTACACCAAGTGAATAACTCATCATTTAAAAAACAAATCTTTGCAATATTGCTACAAACATTGGTGTTTTACTTTTACTTTTACTTTTTAATTATATGTGCATTAACAAATATTAGAAAGACAAATATGAAGAAGTATGAGAAACATGTTGCATTCCCCTCGGTCAATTTTATACCATATTATCCTAATGAAATAAGAAGGCCTATATTTAAGGGAAATGTGCATAGGTACAATCAAAATGTATTGGTCACTGATTCTTGAACAATTACCTGGATGGAAACTTCCAATTATCATGACCTACAATAAAGAAAGTTTTTTAAATTTGAGAAACAAATGAATATATTTAAAAATAAAAATAAAAATAAAAACCCACCAAAAAGGGTCAGCCTTTTTAGATCCAAAAAACCAACTCAATTTCCTCCAAGAGATTCAAAAAACCAATAAAGTTAAAGAAGAATACAATAAAAAGGTTTCACTAAATTCAAATTTAAATATTCTAAATCAAATTAGGGAAGAAAAAAAAAAGAAAGAAAGAAAGAAGAAGAATATTTGGTGGCACTAACTGGGGTTCAAAGAAGTGAGGGCAGCAGTGTTATAAATTGAACAAAACAGTCAAGTATTTTATCAAACACTTTGCGTGCATGTATCATGTAACATTTGTATGAGATAGAGGAATAGTCTATCTAACCAAGAACCAATGAAAACAAAAATACCCATATAGAAACACACAAAACCCACCTAAAATATCCAATCTTCAAATTGGGTCTGGCTCACCTCCAATTAAGTTTCCTCCCATTATCTCCAATTTTTAACCAGATTGAAGACACATGGCAGCCTACACATCTAAAGGCCTTTAATAAGACACGTCAATTACTAAAATTCTCATCTATCAACAACAAGACTCTTCACATCTACCGCTTCCCGTGCTCGAAGTCTCTGGTAAAAGCTTTTATCCGCTAAAAGCCTATGATTTCACATTACACAAACAACTCCTTACATTCTCTATGCCTATGACAATTTTTTTATCTGCTAAAAAACCTTTGATTTCAAGATTTGGCTGGAATTCCAATTTCCATAACGATTTCAACAAGTGCTTCATCATCCCTCATATTACTAGAATTCTACTAATTGGAGGCTTTTGTGAGGCATTTTTACAAACATCTTTGTTGCTTTCTGAGGGTTACAGTTTTTTCTCTTCATAGGATGCTCAAGTCAGTCCCCAAGGATAACCCATTTTGATCAAAGCAATGAAGCTTTTAAGTGGTGTGTGCTAGATAGCAACATAAAAGATTACCAAGAAGAAGAACAAATTCATGAATTTTCTGAATGCCTAAATGCAACCGCTCCATCGCTTTCTTTGCCTTTTCAATTGAGATAAGTTAAAATAATTTAGAACAAAACTCAAAAAAATAAGAAAATGAAAGAGAAAGAAATATTGCAGAGATAACGAGGGATGTTGAAGCTTTTAGTAGAAATATGGCAGAGATAGAGGAAGATCGATGCTAACACTTTTAGTTGGACAGAGATTGGGAGGAGAGCAAAGAATAGGATGAGTTTGTGTGCATTGGGTAACTGTGGTTGAACTGAAAGAGATAATTGAGTTTGAATGGGATAAGAATTCTAGTGATTGAAGTTGACATGTCTTATTAAAGATCATTAGATGTGTTGGTTGCAACATGTCTTCAATCCAGTTAAAAACTGGAGATAATGGGAGGAAACTTAATTGGAGGTGAGCCGGACCCCTTTAAATTAAGGAGAAAAAAAAATAACCTTAGAATCACTCATCTTTGTGGTGTGGAAACCCAAGTGAGGATCCATTGTCTCTGCTTTCTCTCTGGTTCAAAAGAGAGACCTAACAAAATGACAAAAGAGAGAGACCTAACAAATCCAAAAATATAACAGCAAATAAACACACAGGGGTAAACTAAATCAAATAGAGAGAGAAAGAGGAGGACCTGCTCTATTATTGCCTTTGCAGTATCCATGTCTCCAACTCACTCAAGAAGAATAAAAAATGTATTGAGTTGCTTCTGTGGTTGCTGCCTAGATTTTCAAAAATTTACTCATTGGCAGAGGGAGAAACAAATCAAAGATCTGGAGAATACAAAATAATCAAACCTGAATTAGAAGCTGAAATCAAAATAACTAAATCATGCTTTGATTGGGTTGAACAGAGGTCGGGAAAACCAACTGCGAGAAGAAGACAGAAAGTTCCAAGCATATCGATATCAATTGGGAAGGAAGGATAGAGTGAAGGAGAACATAAATAGATAAAGACCAATGGGATTTGGGGTAATCACCAAGAGAACCGTTACATCGGTTCATTGGAGAAGAGAGAAAATGTAATGGCAAGGTAGGATAGGAAAGGTTAAGCTATTGAAGAAGAGAGATAAGGGAGAGAAAGGGTTTGGAAACTCAAGGATCCGAAGAGATTATTGGGTTGTGTTTGGAAGAGAAGAAGTTGAAAAAGTAGGAAGAGAGGGAGGGGGAGCAGTTACGGTAGGAGGAATTAAACGTAAATGATGAGGATAGAAAGAGAGAATAAAATTGAGGAGAGAGAAAGTGATGATATGAGATTATAAGGAAAGAGCAAATCCGATTGATTAGCCACAGAATGTGCAAGGATGACAAAAGGACTATGGCAGTAATCAACTAATTCATAACCCAGAGAATTGGCCTTTTAATGGCTAAAGCAGACCATGACAACAACAACAATTGAAGATTGCAAGAAGCACACAAAGTAATCCAATGAATCAAAATTTTCCGCCTTCTTATTCATGTTTTCCCTTTTCTATTTTTTTTTTTTTCATAATTGAGTTTTACTTCAAATTGTTTATGTCTGAAGGCTTGGTATGCTTTTTATGCTTTTTGTATATATGGTCATTTGCCTCCCATATGTTTGTATTATTTTCTAAATAGGTTTGTTATTTATTTATTTTTTTTTTCCAGTTGTTTACTACATAAATTATAGCTAATTATCTTTTAATCCCATCTAAATTTATGCTAATTATATTTCTAACTACTTTCTCAGTATATGTTGGAAGATGAAAGAAAATATTTTGATCGATAGGTATGGTGTTTCTCTTTTATTTGTGTATGGCACTATTACTTAGCTTTATATGGTTTTCCATTTATTTTTTGAAAGATTACTATCCATATAACACTACCACTACCGTAAGTTAAGACATATTAAAGTCTTTTTGGGAGGTGGGAATGTGTTTCTTAATCTACTAATAGTTTCATTATCTAATAAATTGCTTGGTAAGGATGCCAATGATCCTCCTAAAACCTTGGCGACCATGCAATTAATTGGTTCCATATTCCAACGTAAGCATACAAGCCCTTAAGATTAAAACAGGTATGGCTCCTATGTGCTTACTTTTTGAATAACAGTTTTATTAATCTGCCTTTAATTGCAATTGGCTTCTTTGGATGATAATACAAATGAATTGTTATTCATGACTTTTCTCTTTTCCTTCTTACTATGACGTTTTCTAACAACTATCATCATTGTACACATTTTGATTACATAAAATTTACCTATTGATATTGAATTGGATTGGCAATTACCTTTTCTGTTCAGGCTTGGTGCTTCACAAAGAAGTTTGCTCTTCTAAAAAATGTTCATCCTTCTATGCACAGTCATTATAAAATCATATTACATGCTCTTTTAAGGTTATTTACTAGCAGAATTACAATATCTCTTACCCAACTAGCCTACAATCATCCTAAGGTGCAAGCTCATTTTGACAAAAAAATGTGGATTTGTGTGTCGGATCCTTTTGATCAATGTAAGGTTGCCAAAGAAATTCTTGAATCTATTGAATGTCAATTACCTACAGTGACTACATTGCAAAATCTATTGGAAAAAATTTGTGAATTCATTATGGAAAAGAAGTTTTTTCTTGTCTTAGATGATGTATGGACTGAAGATCACAAGAAGTGGGAGCCATTCAGAAATGCACTCAAATGTGGTTCTCAAGGTAGTAGAATTCTAGTAACCACACGTAACAACAAAGTTGTGGACATGATGGGAAATGCAAGGACAATCAATTTGGAGGTGTTGTCTGAGGAAGACTGTTGGTTAGTGTTTAGTAAAATAGCGTTTTTTGGTAAGGATCCTGAGAAATGTGAGGAACTAGAAGTTCTTGGTAGGCAAATAGCGAAGAAGTGCAAAGGCTTGCCTCTTGCTGCTAAGACTCTAGGGAGTCTCATGCACTTCAAGATAAATAGTGAACAATGGGAAAATGTTTTGGATAGCAATTTGTGGGAATTAGAAGATGTTGAAATAGTTGTTAAAAAAGATCTTTTTGCACCATTGTTATTGAGTTATTATGATTTTCCCTCACCTTTGAAACGATGTTTCTCATATTGTACTGTTTATCCGAAAGATTATGTCTTTTCTAGTGATGAGTTGGTCGAAATGTGGATGGCACAAGGATATATTGACTCAAAAGAAAAAATGGAGATCATAGCAAGAGAATACTTTGAAAATTTAGCCATACGCTCTTTCTTCCAAGATTTTGAGAAAGATAAGGATGATGGTCAGATACGAGGGTGCAAATGCATGACATAGTACATGACTTTGCACAGTTAATGACAAAAAATGAATGTTTCACAATCAATAGTGACACGAAATTGGGATTGGATTATAAAAATGCTCGCCATTTACGTTTTGAAAGTACAAAAAACGGCAAATTTCCTGTGTCCATATACAACGCTAAAAATCTACGCACCCTCATTATTAAGGATTTATGGGATGATAATTTATTCCAACATTTTAGATGTTTACGATCATTAACGTTGGATTGTCTATCCAGGAATATTCCGGATACCTTGGAAAATTGCATACATTTAAGGTATCTCAATTTACGTAATTTAGACAAATTGCCTAAAACCATCAATAATCTATGCAATTTACAAATTTTGAAGATTAAGGTTTGCAATAATGTCTGCTTGAAATTTCCGCATGGGATAGGTAAACCAATTAATTTAAGACATCTTATTTTGGAGAACAATGGTGTGTATGGGTTTGGGAGATTGACTTCTCTTAGAAGATTAAGTCATTTCTATGTAAGTGGTACCAAAGATGGATGCAAACTTGGAGAATTAAAAGATTTGAACCAGCTTGAAGGGAGTCTTAAAATAAATGGGTAGGGGAATGTGGTCGATGTATGTGAGGCAGAGAATGCACAACTCAAGAAGAAGATACACCTCAATACTTTGAATCTACAATTTAAAGGAGGGAATGATAGAAGAATAGTGAATGATGTATCAGTTCTGAATGCCTTAGGCACCTCCAAACTTGAAATATTTATCCATTGAGAGGTACCGGGGCACCACAATGTCTCCTAATTGGACGATGTCTTTGACCAAATTGAAAACTCTTTATCTTTGTGTCTTCGAAAACTTAAGCATTTGCCTCCTCTGAGGAAGCTACCGGTCCTCGAATCATTAAATATATGGCTAGCGAATAGTTTGAAAAAGGTGGGTGTTGAATTTTTGGGAATAGAATCCGAAAACAAGAAAGAAGAAAACATGCAAATATTCCCAAATTTGAAATCTCTGATATTTAATCATTTGGAAAAGTGGGAAGAATAGATTGGGATCAGAGGAATGAGAGAAGAAGGGGAGGACTCTAATATTACTATTATGCCACGTCTTCAACACTTGGTGATTTTCGATTGCCCAAAGTTAAATTCGCTGCCGGACTTCATTCGTACAATTCCATTAAAGGAATTGGAGATCGGTTGGAGTTCAATTCTCAACGCAAGTTGCCAGACAGGGGAGAAGTGGCGCATGATTTCCCATATCCCAAACATCAAGATTAATGAGAAGGATGTACAAATAGACGGTCAAGAAGTTAAGTCAAAGGTAATTTTTTCTACTTCTCCACTTTGGACTACTTCTTTTATTTTGCAAAAAATATTAATTACATTTTATCTTTTTCTGCCAAAAATTCCCACGGGAAAATTTTTTTAATAAACATGCGGGTGGATGAATTTATAAGGTTCTGGTAATTTGAATTAGGCGATTTATATATTATTTTATACACATAAATTAATAGCAACGTTGGTTGATGAATTTATCATAGCATGTGGTTGCTTAGATTCGATTATCTTGTCAATTACTGAGAGGTAACTTCTTCTTATCCTTGGGCTTCTTTTATTTTGCACAAAATATCAATGAAAAATTCTCAATATCAACCAGAAATTTCCATTGGAAAAAAATTACTAACAACGTAGGTTAGATGAATTTATCAAATTGTATTTAAATTAAGCGATTTATATTGTGGTTGCTTAGATTCGGTTATCTTGTGATGTATATTAAAATGTTTGATGGGTTCAATAAATATCCATAAATAATAAAAAAATAAAAAATGTTGCGATTTTTGTTAGATTTGTTGGAGTGTTTCTCAGTTTGATTTGTATGGTTCTTTAATATAAATCTTTAATATTTATATGGGTCTTACTCAGTTTGATTCATCGGAGTCTAATGAAGAAGAGCTGATGAAGAAGAGTATGATAGAGTGGAGGACAATGAAGAAGAGTTTGACAAGAAGGTAACTTTATATTCTACATTTGCTTTTTAATCCATGGTCAATAGCTTTTATTTCCAACCCTTTAGGGCCTAGGAATGTTTTGGCCTCATTCAATCAGAACTTTTTAAAAGAGACTTTTAAGTGTTGATTTTGTCATTTTGAATGTTGGGTTTTTATGCTGAAGGATTATGTGTGTAAGAACAAATGGCTATATCTCCTAGGTGTTCGACAAAGTTCTCTACGAGGATCTTTGATCTTCTGTTTTTAATTTTTTTTGCAGGACATGCGCTCTTCTTCTTCTTTAAAGGTGAAGGTAGAACCTGGGGCATTCAGCTGCAGAACCTGTTTGATTTGGTTATATGTTTGGGTTTTGTTTCCCTGTTTGGCTGGTGAGAAACATGAGAGTGCAATTGAGTTTTTGGGTTTTGAAGTTGTATGCATGTTTTGGCTTATTCAAAGTGTTTAAGAAAGTTTCAATTTTTCCTTATTGATCTACTGCTGTACAAGTTATTGGGAAATCAGTACTAAAAAGTTAAGGATCCAAATTTTTATTTTTCTCTGAATATCAAAGCAAAGATACTGGTCATTAATCAGTACCATACCACGAGACCAAATATTTGCATTTGGTAGATTCTATTATAGTACATCCACTTATTGTAGTAATACTTTGAAACTGTTTTTGGAAATTAGAATAGTGGAATTACACTGATTTTAGTGACACTTGAAGTTATTGCCTTATGTTTTACTTTAAGATATCCTTGGAATTTATGTTTAATTAAACGATGGTTAGTATTTTCTTTCAAGGTTTTAGATCTTATAATCCCGCAACTTCTTCCTGGTGTTTAAGTGGGTTGGATTGCATGTTCTTCCTCAATCTAATTGATTTATTTGTTTGCATTGTGTTGTTTGTATATACATTTTTACTTTGCTTAATCTTGCAAATCTAACTGGTCAGTTTTCTAGATTTTATTTCATTTCCCACCCAAGTTCTCTTAGTGTTTCAAGTATTTTGGTGCAGGTCACTGAGAGATAGGGACAGAAGCAAGATTTCAAAAAGATTTTCTTAATCAGCTGGTAAAACATTACATTCAGATGCCTTGCTTCATACATGCATGCACATACACACACATCTGGGTGTATATTTCTTATGATTTTTGGCCAGCTCTTGGTTCTTACTGTCAAGATATCCTAATTTTGTTGAAGGAACTGCTACTTTATTTAATTAAATTTTGAATTGAGCATGATAAATAAAAAAATTTCCATGGTAAGAAGGATTATTTTTTGCTAGGGTAGTATATGACTTGAAAGTAATGTAGTTTCCTGGCATGGAATGTGGACATGATTATTTTGAACGGTTTAGGATGTATAATGGAGTTTTTTTTTTGGTGTGTGTGTGTGTGGTCTTTTTCTTTTTCTGATTAATCTCCTATCAAATATATGTTGCATCCATACATGAATTGGATAGTAATCTGTACTCTGATATATTAAGGATTAGTTATGTAGCATCAATTTTTACCGGCCTGTTCCACCTTGGATCCTTCCCCTTTTTCCTTTTTTTCAAGATTAACGTTGTTGTAAAATACATGCCAGACTTAGGAGGATTTGGGATGGGAGCACTTTTAAGGGATTTCAAAGGAAATTTTGTGGCTGCTAAAGTAGAGATACTCAAGTACGAAATATTTTGGAGGGATTTCTTCGTGCGTTTTAATAGAATCAAATGACTACAGAAGAAATGAGACAATAAGACTACTAGAATTTTAATGAGGATGTTGTCTTTTGGGACAAGAACCAATTATAAGGCATCTAAATGAATTTCTATGGTTCAAATTGTAGACACCACAGAGTTGATAGGAAGGCCAAAAAGAACATGTTGGAGGTTGTGAAACAGGATGATGCCTTATAATTTAATAAAAATTATTCTTTTGAATAACAACACCAACAAACTCAAGGTCATAAACAGAACTCTTATAAAAAATATTACCATTTTAGTGAAAAATAGTTATGAATCTTCTCTTAATCAATTTATCAAGACCATGTAGAATTGATTTGCATGAGTAGCGTCTTGCATGTTGATTTCCTTATATTGTTTTATGCTTGCACCCATTTTCTCATATTTAGTATGACAACTTCAGCAGAACCCTTATGATGAAAGTCATTTGTATTGGTGGAAAACAGTTAATGAAACTGCCCCTGATATATTTGATAAGGCTTTGTCAAGTTGGTTGGTTATCCAGACCATTTATGATTTTGACAATATTTGAGCCATGAAATTGTGGCTATTTTAAGTTTTCTATGATACTGTTTCAACTCTGCTTGAAGCTGCAAAGGTTAATTTTAGAGATATCTTAAGCCAAATACCAACTGCATTTTGAAAAGGTATAATTTTTTTTTCTCTTTGTGGGATATAAACATTTATATATATATTGGTACTTCGTTACATGCTTATGGGACAAGTTCTTATGCTTTAAGGTAGGACTCTTATGAACTTTTTGTCTACACTATTTTAGATTTTCATATTTTGACATTTTTTCTTAAATCAATGATTCTGTTCTAATACTTTTGTATGGCTTCAGTTCAAGATCTATAGGGCACTTCCTCTTTCGCGGAGCTTTTATTGAGCAAATTCAGAATATTATTATATTCATCCAACAGCTTGAGAATCTTTACAAGCATGTACAGTCAGAGCTTTTCCAAGCACGTAAATTCCTTTATACAAATGTTATCTATAGTGTAGTAATTGATTTGTTTCAAGTTCATTGATTTTAGATGAATTGAGTTAGGTTGATTAACGATCTCTCCCTAATTGTAATTCTTGCCTTAATTATATATGATGATCAAAGTTTATTCCTAAGTAACATTGTGAGATGAAGATTTTTTTTTTTTTTTTTTTTTTTTTTTACCAATCTTATTTAATATATAAATTTGAACCTTTATTTTGAGCTAAATTTTCTTATCTTCATTCATTTTTAAGTCATTGTACCTTCAAGCAAAATAAATATATGTAATTTTTATTAAATTATCCCATGCATCGCACGGGTTAGCGACTAGTATCTCTTAAAAGTTAAAACTATCCCTGTACATCATTGATTATAAATACAAAGACAGAAGCTCCTGAATATATTAACAAGAAGCAGAACAAATATTATTCTTAGTACAAGCTCTAGTTTTTATAAGGTTGAGGTACCATGATGATGACCCTTCACCTTTTCTCAAATTTATGTATTCATTTCTCTTGAATGATTAAAGTGATTTCTCTAAGGTACTTTTCAAGTCCATCTCTCTTTTTAGCTTAGTTATTTATTAAAGTTGTTCTTTTGTTCTCATGGTGATGTCTATGTTAATGGTATTGAACCTTTATCTTTGAAATCCTTCCTAGCCATAGCTTTCAATTACTGTTAGATTTGGATCCTTTAGATAGGTGGTCTTTATGGATGCCGTTCTTCAAGGACTACCTCATGAATTTGGTAATCCATCAATTCTTCCAATCAAATTTACAACGTCGAAATGATTCAAGTCCATCTAGTACAATAGAATCTAAGCTAGGAGACAAAAGTAGTTAAGGCAATAGACCAACCATTTTATCAGGATAGTATTGAATGTTGAAAATATTTTTCGGAAAACATTATCAGGTAAACAGGAGTCTTAAATGCTGTATCTTTTCCAACTTTATATTCTTGTCGGCTGTCGCATTCACTAGTCAGGCCTCTTTATTTTTCTCTTAAATGCTTACCCACAACATTTTCTATTTTTCTTCGGCTCTCTAACAAACGTTTTGGTAACTTTTCTAAATTCAAAGTAATAAATACTTATAGTTAAGCTGAGCAATGGTGTCTTCTATAGTTCTATTGTGCTGAAAAATTCAGCATATATATATATATATATATTGTGTTGAAAAAAATTCTATAAAACTAAAAAACTGATTGACGTTATATTTAGATAGAACTTTGAAAAAGTTAAAAAATAATAATAATAATAATTTCCCAATAATCTCTCTACATTTTAAAGCAAGTTTAATAATAAAAAAAAATGTCTACCATGATTTATAAAAGGATTTTATATAAATTCGTTTGCCACTAATATTCTATATTCACATTTTGCAGTACTCCCATCATAATGCAATGTACATTAAAATTTCGTTTTTAATCCATCTCAAAACCAATTACTATTGAATATTTAGGCAATTATCATTTTCTTTATTGTTTGACAATTACTTTATATAATACATTAATATTTGGGCAATTCTCATATAAGTTAAGAAGTTTGTTTATTGAATTTAAAAAAAATGACTATATTTTGGGACATCTCAAAATTGAATAAAGGACTGACAATTTGGAAATGGGGAGTAACATTTTATAATAGATTCCAAATCTTATGTAATACCCAAATATATTTTGTTGAAGGACAAGATAGAACATGTTTTTCTTTTCTTAATGGAAGAAGCTAAAACTAGTATAAATTTTATTATAAAAAAAACTGATAAATTGTGACAATGAATGTGATTATTCACATATCAAAAACATAATAATTTTTTTAGTTACATTTTTATTTCGTGATTAGTGACAATCCATCTATTACTAAGGTCTACATAATAAAATTTGTAGTATCCCATCACTCAATTTGTAATAGAATAGCAATATTTTTATTAAAAAATAATAATAATCGAGACTATTCTTCAACTAATACATTAAATAGAATTTAAGTTTGGAGACAAGTAAAGAAGGTAGCGGAACTACGTTCTTTCTTGACCAGAAATTATTGTGTCCATCGAGAGGAGTCCTCCGTCCCTCTCACATGGGGTGTGAGCCCCACTCAAAGGTCTTACAAATGAGTAATTATTCAGTATTCTCAGAGTACAACAAATGCATATTTTCTCTTTTCACATGAATGATAAATCCAACAAATTAAATTCATGGTAGGACCCATCATTCAAGTGAGAGAATGAAGTACGCATTTATTGTATTCTGGGATTACTAAATGTATGTGACGGTCACAATCTTAACGTATTGTAGGGATTTTTGGGCTTGAAATTCTCTCCTTCTGCACTACCACTAGTGTGAAAAAGACAGAATTTATAGCTTGAATATTTAGAAAGAGATGTCAATTTAGCCTTTGAAATGAGAATTTCCAGGAATTATATAAAAGGACAGAGTTTGGCTACAAACTAATTTGTAACCAGCTTACTACAACCCACTATGTGTCAACTAATAAGATCATCCACGTGTACTTTAGTCACATGACCTATTTAATGAGTCATGTGACTTCTTTAAATAATACATGTGGATGGTCTTATAAGTTGTCACATAGTGGGTTGTAGCAAATTGGCTACAAACTAACTTGTAACCAAACCTTGTCCTATATAAAATTGTACAAAAGCAATTAATGTATGTGACGGTCACAATATTTGCTTATTGTAGGGATTTTGGGGCTTGAAATTCTCTCCTTGTCCATTACCACTAGTGTGAAAAAGACAGAATTTATAGCATGAATATATAGAAAGAGAAGTCAATTTAGCCTTTGAAATGAGAATTTTCAGGAATTATATAAAAGGACATGTGGATGGTAGCACACAGTGGATTATAGCAAACTGACTACAAACCAATTTGTAACCAAACCTTATCTCATATAAAATTGTACAAAAGCAATTAATGATGGATGATGGATTCTAGCACTAGCAACAAGAAAATATTGTTAATTCCATATAGCGTGCCATTGACTTGACGAATATTTGTAAATATTGTTAATTCCTATATTCCGCCATTGACTTGACTAATTTGTGAATAAATAGATTCAAAAGATGGATCCCCATTATTCATCAACTAATCCATCCGCGAAAGAGAGGGCTTTGTCAGTGTGAGGTCCTCCAAGCTCCAATAGCTTTCCTTTGGTGCCGCTAATTCTACGTATCCTCTTCCGTTACTGAAACTTCATCTTTTGATTTCAACGCTTCAACCACTCCAGGAAGAAAATATTGTTAATTCCATATATCGTGCCATTGACTTGACGAAT